>WNWU01000047.1:530596-599919 GCA_012654045.1 Ptyas mucosa | reverse complement strand
TATCTATCTATCTATCTATCTATCTATCTATCTATCTATCTATCTATCTATCTATCTCCTCCTCCTCCTCCATCATCATCATCATCATTTATCTATCCATCTATTTTAAGTGCCCAGAGTTTCTTTGGATAGTGGAATGAGTGGCATATAAATTTAATAAATTAAAAAAGTGTTCATGACCACACATCTCTCAAAAAGTGATTCTGCATGGTGTACAGGAAGTGTACGCTAAGTATGGAAGCAGAATAAAATACATTAAATAATAACTAAATGAAATGAACCATGGCAACAACTCTGTTGCAAGAAAAAAAAATCAACATTTCTTGTGCTGGCAATTGTTATGAATCCAGTAAAAATCTTGCATTGCTTAGAATTTGGAAGGGAAAAGATTTGTGATAGAAAAAGGTTCAAGAACCATTGACCATTTTTGGATATACTGCAGGCATTTTAATCCCTACAGCAGTCTCTATATTATGTCCAACATTTGGCAGCAATATTTTTAATATCTTTAATATCTAACAGACAGAGGACAATAGGAGAAGAGTAGAATATAATCAGAATAGCACATATTAATCATCAACCTATTCTTGTAGAATCAGGAAGCTAAAGAATAATAATACACCTGAGAATTAGAGGACCAAATGCATTTCAAAATGTGTGTTGATCAGGCAGCTACCAGAAGAATGTATATTCATCTCATGTCTCTGTTCTTGGAGTTTCTTCTACTGCTTCTGTAGCGTCAATGCTGTGTCTCTCTCTGAAAATGAGGAACTGGCTACATCAGTGTTTCTCAGCCTTGGCAACTCTAAGACCTGTGGACTTCAACTCCCAAAATTCCCCAACCAGCTATTACTTATTATCTGGAGTTGACGTCTTAAAGTTGATAAGGTTGAGAAACACTGTGTTCAGCATTAGAAAAATTACTATCAATTATTAGTTGGATAACATATTCTTGAATTTCAATTTTAGAAGATGCCAAATTAGAGAAACAAGACTGGAATATCACAGATGATCACTGCAAAGATTACAGGATTAACAGAAGCACTTTCTGTGGTAAAGTAAAAATCTGCAATACGTGAAGCAGCTTTAAATAAAAACTGAGAATAAAGGGTGAACAAGAAGACTTGGAGCTTTAAAATATCTAAAATCCTTGCGGGGGCAATTTGCTGAGATGACAATAATAAAAGATGTTACTGGTGATTATGTAGCAGCAGTAGCCATAGAGGCAGAATGGAAGAATCCGAATGGAATAATTATAACTGTTCCCAAAGAAGAAAACCTACTTATTAAGTCTTTTTTGGATCTTAAAAGAGGCAGTTTTAAGTTCAATACAAAAATGAGCCTTTGTGTCTTTCCTTCATTTAAATTATGAGAGTTGGTCCAATACATGAAAAGCCCTGGGTTGGAGAAGAATATAATGTACAGCTTTTACACTGTACAACAAGGCACAGAGCAGTAGGATACTTTGCTTTAAAGAATTGGCGTACAAAATCAAGGAGACAGGCAATGCAATAACATAATTTTCTCTTTTGCTTCTTTCTCTCTTTTTTTCAAGCCTGAAATCTTAAGGTGGGTTTTCAGAATGACATTAACTCGAAAGTAGCTTAGACCGGTCAAATTACTGCTACCATACAGAGCTATCCATCTTGCATGCACATCAGCCAATTTCAGCACATCAGAAGCACTTGTCCACTGTCTGAGAAGAATTACTTCTAATTCTTCTAGTCAAGGCCCAAATCATGCACCAGGGCTACACAAATTCCATGCACCATTTACCATTTTCACACTATCACAAAACTGGGGTACAGACAAACCTGTGACTACACCAAGCAACAAGTTCTGGCATGAATAAAGCATCAAGGGAAACTTACGTTGGCATGCCTCAATAACTGTCTGGATGGATTAGATATGGAAGAAAGGTGTGCTCCTGGATCCTAAACCCCTTACTCTAAAGCAATGAGCCTCACCTGTTTTCTCCACTCTAAGCTGCATTTCATCTTCAGATGTTTGTAGGAGCATCAAGTATGCTCCAATTTTTGGTTTTAGTTTTCCTACATTTTTCTACTAGTTCATCCATGTTTTCATCTTATCCATAACAGAAAATTACGAAAAATCCACCACTTTGTGCATTGCCTTCAGTTTTGCTCTCATAATCCTTCCAGGGTATTGAATCAGACGGATATTAACCTACCCAAGGTTAATTTATGGCTGAGCTGCAAACCTCTAGTCAAAGGAAAGCAGAGTCTGTTTGACTGCATATTTCATGAAGCTACATCACTACATATCTTTATCAATTGAAACCAGTGCCAAGCCATCTTGGTGAAATCAAGATGATCACCAGGTCTTCTCTACCCTGGTGTCTCTAGATCAGAGATTCCCAAGTTTGACAATTTTAAGACATGTGGACAGTTCCAAGAATTCCAAAGTGGGAACCCCTGCTCTAGATGTTTTTGTACTCAGGTCCAAGAATTCCTAATCACCCAAGGGTCATGATGGCTGAAAATTATAGGAGCCCAAATTCAAACCATGAGGTTTCAGGTGATGGGACAGGTAAGCATAATTAGTTTCCTGAGATAAAACTTTTTTTTAAAAGGTTTAAGATTTAAACAGCAGAACAGGGAACAGAATGACCTCCTAGAAAGGATGGGTCTACATCTTCTGCATGCTAACAAAATAAGCTGATCTATAAATTTACAGTTCTCTTTAGCAAAGGAGAACATCTCCACCAGAGTTCATGCCTGGTTTCAACAGGGGAAAAAATGGTAATTCTCATCATCCTACTGATGCAAAAATTAAACTCCAGAGAAAGTCAAGCTAAATCAAGCTCTCAAACAAAGATCAAATTCACTTTGATGCATCGGTGATGCACTGTTACTGCCCAGCTCATGTAGTGCATATTTTTATTAGGACCAACAGGTTCACCTGAGCAAGCAGCAGTCCTTTTTGGGAAAGAATTTAACTCCCAACTCATAACAAATAATCAGCAAAGCAAGAGCAGAAATAGATATTCTTCCTTCTGCATTTCAAATGCTTAAGCTTCAAATCAGACAGGTCAGGCAGCGAAGTGGGCAATGTTCCAAAATTCCTATCAAAGTGTAAAAATCAATTTGTTGGTTGGTTGTTTATGAAAGAACCAACTCAAAAAATGTTGCCAGGGTTAAATGACACCGGAGGAGCTTCACTGCTGGCAGTTAAATGAATACAACATAGCCCTTTTCATGACTGGAAGAGGAAAGAGCTATGTTAGAAATATTAACATATTTGAATTCTGCATGCAAATAAGAAAATGCATGGGGTCTTTTAGCAAGTATTTCAGCTATAATGAGCTTAACGGTTCTTAAGGCTCTGAAGAACTCTCTCTTGCTCCAGGCATTTGGGCCAGGAGATAAGGCAAGCTCTGGTGTTTGAGGATTCTTGATTTAACCAGGGCAACCTGGATTATATGTTGTCACAGTAGTTTTTATCTTTTACAGTTAGTTCTTGACTTACGAACGATCACTTAGCGACCATTCAAAGTTATGATGGACCTTCCTAGAGCTATTTATGACCCAAATTCAAAGTTTTGATGGCCAGAGGGAGGGGAGCCTCCCAGTCATGTGACTGCATTTTGAGCACTCAGCAACCAGCCTGCATTGATGGCATTTGCAGTATCCCTGCAATAGACTATTTAGTTTCAGTCATGAAAACCAACTTAGCAATTTTTGATGAGAAATCACGTGCAACACCTCACAATCTCACCAAACACCTCACAAGTAAGGAAAGTTGGGGAGGAGGGCGGACAGACCAAATGACAATTAGATGCATTCATCAGGCAGTCACCCTCTCTCCTTTTATTAAGACTACCACTGTTCCTCATCGTTTCCATGTTCTATTGGATGTTCCATGTTGTTAGAGTAATAACCTCAGGTGGTATTTAATAATATATGATAATATATTTACAAAATACGCTAAAATAATATCCACCCACCAGATCCTCAACCTCTAGCAACACCACCATTACTTAGCCTGCAAATAGTGCATTTCCTTTCCTGTCACTGGTCTGCAACTTTCATCCTGCTTCATACAATGTCTGGAGACTGCTGACTTGCAACTTTCACATTAGCTGATTTCAATCCCTTCCTGTAACATTTTCATGACCATTTCTAATCACGACTGAATGGAGTGTGACAGAACTGACACCACTAAACAGACAGACTTCTACAGAGGTAGCCCTTGTTTGGGCTCTTTGGAAGTGAAAAGGCTAGCCCCGAATCTTACAACAGGGTGGGATGAAGTGCTTTGGATGGATGACACAACATGCACTCAAGATTTCAAAATGAGAAAGGGGAAAGTGAGGAGGATCTCTTCCGGACATGTCTACCTTGCTCCACCAACCCAATGGTGGCACCGGAGGCTGCTGCTGCTGCAGACATGGTGGCAGGAGCGGTGGTCTGTCTGCCCACTGTTAGCACCAGAGTGGAAAACAAAGAAATAAAGGACAGCAAGTAGGAAAAGGGATGGGGGAAAGAGTTAGAGAAGAGCGGAGGCAGAGAGAGAAAGAAAGAAGAAAAGGCAGAGGGAAAGTAAGAAGGGGAAAGAAAGGAGACAAAGGAAGCAGAACAAGATTAGAGTTAAAGTTGAGATGAAGAGACATGACTATTGGTAGCAAATGTGCATTCACTTTTACACAATCCATGGATCTTTTCCATCAGATCAAGAGTTATTATTATCTTCTTTCTCTACACTGGAAGCCCATTAACTGTAGGGAAACCCTTGGTCCTCGTTTAGGCTCATAACTTTTGAAGATGCTCTAAAGTACTCATTCTGCTACTGAGTCCTAGAAAGCATGATGGCTAGGAAAGGCTTCCGTAGGACCAGGATTAATCAAATGCAAGTGGAATGAACAAGGTCTGCTGAACATTAAAGTCCTACTGTTGCGATTGAGAATTCCTAGATGTTACTAAAGCATGGGAGCCATGCACCTCTTCTGCTGTTGGCTTCCTGAGCTTCACTGATGTATTAAAACACAGCAGTCATCTTTCTTCACTTCTGGGGTTTCCTCCACTATGATTCCAAACCTCTTAATGGAAGACACACTTAGCAAGGAATGCTTAAATGCCAAGTTTGAAAGCCTCCAAACCAGAAAATACTGTGATTCCAAAAAAATTTATGGAATTTGGAAATCACCATAAAATTACTTAGGAAGAAGTAAAAGAAACTCATGGCAGAACACAGGTGCTTTCCAGCCATCACCTGTTTTCCAGCTGGGAGGATCAGGCCGCCATTAAAATCCAGTAGCTTACCCAGCTATAATTCCAGGAGATCCCATCAATCCCCTGGCTAGCAACAGGCTAGGAGTAGAACAAAAAGTTTGAGATTTATTTATTTATTGCTGAAGATCATTGCTTCTTTCAACATTTTTACTCATCTTCCTTCTTCTTCAATGTTTTCAAAATGCCACAGCTTCCCAGTCACTTTGTCAATCAACACCCAGTTTTTTCCCAGAAATTCCTGCATCCTGAGTAAGATAAAACCTCCTTGTCGATGTTAGCATAGTATATCTTTATCTAGAACTAACAGCCCTTTACAATCTCTGCTAGCTGCAGAATTTGAGTTTTTGAGGTGCAGAAAATGGATTGTGCTGTGATTTGCTGGAAATTTCATAGGGCTTTGATTAGGCCCATGAACAGTGATGGGAAAAGAAACCCCGCAGGAGAGCAAGGAAGGAGAGACAACAGTAGGGGTGGACTATCGCTTGAGGCATCTACTCAGCCATCTTTCACCCTCATTTTTTAAAGAAATCAGATGCGTTTATTTCCTCTTTTTTGACAGGAAAAGCAACTCATTTCCCATAGTAGGAAAGTACTTGGCTCTTTTAGAAAGTGTTTCCAGGATGGATGTCCATTATGAACTAAGACCCACAGGTGGAACAAGCTCACTGCAATTCTGCCTCCCCAGGCCAAGCCAACTGGAAGAATTAATAAACTACAGCCCAAAGCATGCATCCTCTCAAGATTCCCCTTCTATTTCCCTTTCCCCCTCCAACAGGCAAAACTAAGGAAACAACCTAGAGAATCTGCCCTACTTAAACCAGGAACAATTTTAGAATAACAAGAGGACTGTTTCAGAGACAGAGGAAAAGGACTTGGGGGAATTTGCAACAACTCCTGAAAGTTCTGTGGTAGGGTCAGGATTAAAATGCATTCAAGCTAGGTTAACTAAATGTAAGGAGGAACCTGAGAAATGTAAATTGAGGACAGTTTGGGGGACAGAAGGAGCCACACAGAAAGCATGCATGGATGGGTATCCCAGTGCTAAAGCATCGAATACAAAGACTTTGGCTGCATTTATTTAGGACAATGAAGGAGGAGAATAGATCCACAGGAAGTTTGGCAGGGCTCACGAAAGCAAGCTTGTTGAAAGGCCTTTCATGGCCATTCAGGGTTTTTTCCCCTGCCTTTTAAATCACTGATGAATAAATAAATAAATAAAGTTTGGGTCCTACCTCTGGTCCCAGTTTAACCTTTCTGATGATAATACGGCCATGCCAAAGAACACAGAGCATTAAGAGAAAAGGGATGAATGTCACATTTCGAGACTGAGGCTAAATAATAATGGGTTAGAAGAATTTCCTTTTGCTTGCTTGCTTCATTTTAATTAAAGGAGGTTTGGAAAGCACTGAGGTGCATTTTTTTTAGGGTCGTATTTAAGCAAAGCAAAGCTTTTCTCACCTGAAAAGTTTCTTGTTGCCAACATAGTAGTTAGAATGGCACCCTAAAAAGAAAGAAAGCAGAAAAAAAGTAAATAGATGTAAAAAGGAAATTCTTGAAAGAATTTTAAACACAAAGAAAAAAAGTGAATAGAATTTATGTAGCATAAACAAAGAAAAAGCAATGCACCAAATCGTTTTCTGTGTTCTTAAAGTTCTGTGGGAAGAGGTGTTGTTTAATCTACTGTAGCCTTTTTGAGATATTTATGTATCAGTACCAAATTGTGTGCTAGAAATTGTTCAGATGTCAAAGGATGACAGCAAATCTCAAGTTATGTTGGTACATCACTGGACATCATATTTGTATTCTAACATGAATATGCCTATGCCCAGTACAGATAGCCCTCGACTTATGACCACTATTGAGCCCAAAAATTTATGTTGCTAAGTGAGATGTGTGTTAAGTGAGTTTTGTCCCATTTTACGAACTTTTTTGCCACAGTTGTTAAGTGAATCACTGCAATTATTAAATTAGTAACACGGTTGTTAAGTGAATCTGGCTCCCCCATTGACTTTTTAAAAAAAGACTTATTCCCCGCTTTATAGCACCCTCTAAGCGGTTTATAGAGTCAGCATATTGCCCCCAACAATTTGGGTCCTCATTTTACCCACCTTGGAAGGATGGAAGGCTGAGTCAACCTTGAACCTGGTCGGATTTGAACTGCTAAATTGCAGCAGCCGGCAGTCAGCAGAAGTAGCTTGCAGAAGTAGCCTGCAGTACTGCATTCTAACCACTTGCTTGTCAGAAGGTCGCAAAAGGGTGTCACGTGACCCTGAGACACTGCAACCATCATAAATACGAACCAATTGCTAAGCATCTGAATTTTAATCATATGATCATGGGGATACTGTAATGGTTGTAAGTATGAAAAATGGTCATAAGTCACGTTTTCAGTGCCATTGTAATGTCGAATGGTCACTAAATGAATAGTTATAAGTTGAGGACTGCCTATATTGTCCCTGCTGCCCAGTCAAGTGACAAAAGAAACTGTCATGGATTGCTGAAAGTTTATGTCCACATTTTTCACAGTCTTATTCTTTCAAGCCCATAGACAGGGTCTTAAAGGCGGTTGTAATCTATCATTAAGTTCTCACCCCTCTCCATCCCTCTAAAGCACAGAAGGGTTATTATCTTCATAATAGGTCTCTGAGTAAAGTCAAGCTGAAATAATACTACCTGCCTAAAATCATCTGCTGACCTTCACAAGAAATGGTAGCCCAAACAGTAGTTCACCAAATTCCACAAACTAATATTCTGCCTTTGGTGTTTCTCATTATCCCAGCTGTAATCCAGTTACATAACAATTCCATCCCTGAAACAGTGAGCTCTAAAATGAAAATAAAACTAGTATTAAAAAGATAGCACAAGCTGGCTGTTGCCTCTGTCTTTGGAAGGTTTACCGACTAAACCGAAATAAAGAATGCAAACTGAGATGTGACTAAAATGTGATTCATTGAAGAATAGCAGAAAAATTGCTAAAAAGAACTACTAATTTAATGAAGATTTTCTGAAGTGGATTGTTGATTAACATTAAAATCTTTGCAGAAAAAGATTAATATAGATAACATGCTGTTGGGCAAAAAGGAAATAATTCCATTTCTTTTCATTATAGCTAACCTTTGCCATGCTTGGAAGGTTAAAGACATCTTGTCAAATAAATCAGATCAATTAGCATGAGGCCTGGAGAATGTACAGAAGATAAATGCTTGTGCCCTAAGCTGCCCATTGTAATACTATCATTTTTCCAATACATGCAATATACGTGAAATAATGTGTAACAGACATAGAATTATCAGGTAATGAGTGCATTGTAATGAGAAATAGGCTACTTTTAGAAAAGAAACAGATGTCTAAACTTTGGGGCAAATTTCAAAATTATCTCTAACATGTCCTGAAGGATAATCATTTTTATTTGCCTCACTAATGTCTCTCTCATCCAAAGCAGGAGCAAAGGGTTTCAATTTGATTTAAAAAAACCAAACAAAGAACTGAAGGCCGCTTCTCTTGCTAACTTAAATGTTCCATATACTTCATCTCTGGTTTATCTTGTGTGTCAAATGTTACATTGGCCTGTTAGGAAGGCTGCATGTCTGTAGTTTCCTGCCATATGAATATACTATATAAAACAGGGGTGTCCAACTTTGGCCAGTTTAAGATTTGTGGATTTCAACCTTCAGAATGTCCCAGCCAGCATGGCATGGCTGGGTGGGGAATTCTGGGAGCTGAAGTCCAAAAGTCTTAAAAGTGGCCAAGGCTGGACACCCTTGGTATAGAAGAAAAACATAACAGTGGGACTCTCACATAGACATTATTTCCTGAGCCATGAATGGATCATTTCGTCCTCAGAGGATGGATGTTCCTCCTTCATTTCATTTAATCTACTCTATGAGATTTCCAGAAAGCTCCTTCATCTTCAGCCTATCAAAAGGACAATGTTATCTTTTCCCAGCCTTAGTCCTTCCTGCTCTGATGGAAACATAGCTGAGAGAAAGAACAGCTTAAGTCTTCACAGCCTTTCTCATACAATACAACTGTAACTTCAGCTACTGTCTGTTTGTCCATCAATTGCTTGCTCTGGTGGGGCCAAGAGATATTGGGGACTAAGGTCTTTGTGTGTTGAGTAAAAGATGTGGCAGTCAACACATTTGGGGGACAGGTGATGTCCCTATATGCTAGATGCAACCTGGCATCAGTAACATCAACTACTAAACAATGCATTCAGTCTACTATTTGTGCGTTGAGACTGGCTTTGAATTCAGGAAATCAGGGCTGAAACATCTGGCCTAAAGTTTTACTTTCCTTACATATAATTTTATTCTCTATCATCCATTTTCACTAACAGTTATATAAAGGATCAGTGCAGCTATGCTTGCTTTTTTAAAGATCAGTATTATCGCCAAAAAACCAACCCGAGTTGTCATGGTTCAAAACATGGCATTACTTCTGTTACCTTTATAAGAATTATAATAATTTTAATTAATGTTTAATTAATTAATGCAATTAATCTTAGATGGCAGAAAAAAGGTTGTTCAACCTCATCCTAACCAAAAAGCTAATCAGGTATTTCCTACTGCTTTATTCTGGTTTTAACAAAAGGTACAGGGTGGCTAGAGTGTTCAGAAAGAGAAGATTCAGTATTTTTATCACTGTTATTTCTATAAATGCTATTTTGTGGTCTGAATATTTCCCATATGGAAAAAAAAATAAAAGAACTTTACCTCCTTAAGGTAATTCAGTATACAGATGAAATGGGGAAATGGTAAACTAGGAAAGGTGTATCACAAACCTGGATTTTAATAGTAAATTCTAAGAGAACTGGTGATTTTTACAATGGGAAAAAAAAGAACAGTGAGCTCACATCAATATTTTTAGATTTTAATGAGGAAAAATGATAGAAAGATGCATATAGACACAATTAGATGTACGGATATGTTGAAGATGGAAATATGATTGGGTATGACAAATCTTAAGAAAACTCCCTTTTATGAACCTGTATTCCCTTAATTCGGGATAGAGTTGGGGCAACTGAATGGAACTGAATATTTACTGGCTGGATGCCCTTCCTGACACCACATAGAGTTCGCAGCAGATAAGAACAGCAGCCCAAAAGGTGAAGACATCACAAAAACCAAAAGAGTAGAGAAGTTGAGAAAGTGAAAAACCATCATACTGAAGGCAATGGAAAAAGAAACACTGGAATAGGGAAAGGCAATGAAGAGGCAGGAAGAGTCAACATAAATTGAACAGACCATTCAGTCAACTTGTAAGAGGCAAAATCTAAATTGAACAAAACATGGCAGGCCAGAAATGAAACCTGTGATTACAGATAAAATAATTGAGAAGGTTAAAAAGATAGGAAGATGATGACAGAGAATATCAAGAGGAAAAGTTGTACGCTGATGCAAAAGAAGTTAAATCTGTTAAAAAAACGATAGACAGTAAAGAAAAGTCATCTTTAAAAGGTGAAGGAAAGAGACCAAGGATGTTGATTTATATTACTAAGGACAGAGTCAACAAAACTATTTCACTTATAGGAAATAGAGTCAGGATTCCAAGGAACACCCCCAACAAAATAAAGCTCTGAGGCCTGAGATCCCTTAAAGTTCCAATTTATTAGAGATGTCATGCACATCTGGGAAAACCTGAATCTGAAAGCTTCCAGGTTTCCCCCACCCAACTAAGAGTTCACAGCCCTGCCCCACGTCCACAAGTTCATCACATTGTCTAATCAACTCTTCACACTCCACCGGATACAATCTTAATGCAGTCTGCATCAGACGCAGGCAAAAGTCCTTGAGTACGGAATGTTGTTATGACTAACTTTCTACTGCTCCAACAACCACCCCCTCCCAACTTCTCCAGCTAAAATATGTGGCAGTTTAGAAGCAAAAAGAAAATTGTCTTCCAGAACTGACACCCGCAAGAGAGATTCGGCACTGAAAGTCCTTATGCATTTTATTATTATTATTATTTATTATTTATTAAATTTATATACCGCCCTACTCCCAAGGGACTCAGGGTGGTAAACAGCCAAAATAAAATACATGTAATACAAATATTAAAAATGTTTAAAATATATTAAATATTATGGCCCCAAACAACAAATTAAAACCAATTTTAAAACCCAATTTAAAATTTAAAACAATTTAAAAGAGGTTAGGCCAGGCCAGCCTGCCGGAAAAAGAACGTTTTAAGGGCACGGCGGAAAGCGTGCAGATCTGGGATGTTACGTATCTCCAGGGGGAGCTCGTTCCAAATGGTAGGTGCCCCCATAGAGAAGGCTCTCCCCCTGGGGACTGCCAGCCGACATTGTTTGGCCGACGGCACCCTGAGAAGTCCCTCCCTATGGGAGCGTATTGGTCTGTGAGAGGCTACTGGTGGCAGAAGGCGGTCTCGTAGGTACCCTCGTCCTAAGCCATGGAGCGCTCTAAAGGTGGTGACCAAAACCTTGAAGCGCACCTGGAAGACCACTGGGAGCCAGTGCAGCTCGCGCAGGAGGGGTGTCACATGGGAGCACCACGTCGCTCCCATAACCACCCGCGCGGCCACATTCTGGACCAGCTGGATGCTCCTCAAGGGGAGCCCCATGTAGAGAGCATTGCAGTAGTCTAGGCGGGAAGTGACAAGGGCATGAGTGACCGTGGTTAACGAGTCCCAATCCAGAAAGGGATGCAACTGGCAAATCAGGCGAACCTGATAAAAGGCCCTCCCGACCACAGCCGTCAAGTGCTCTTCTAAAGACAGCTGTGAGTCCAGGAGGACACCCAAGTTGTGGACCCTCTCTGTGGGGGCCAACGACTCGCCCCCAATAGTCAGTGATGGCACCAATTGACTATACTGGGATGTCGGAAACCACAGCCACTCGGTCTTGGATGGGTTGAGCCTGAGTCTGTTCCTCCCCATCCAGATCCGCACAGCCTCCAGGCACCGGGACATCACTTTGAGGGCATCATTGGGGTGATCCGGGGTGGAGATGTACAGCTGAGTGTCATCAGCGTACAGATGGTACTTCACCCCGAAACCACGGATGATATTGCCCAGCAGCTTCACATAAATGTTGAACAAAAGGGGCGAGAGGATCGACCCTTGTGGCACCCCACATACACCTTTTCACCTTCATATCCCCTTAAATCGCTTACCTTGAGCTTCCTTCTTGCATTGAACTTTTTCAGACACTCTACAGTTTCCTGCCTGTGCATCATTGAGGCCACTGTCGAACGTTGCTGCAAAAAGAATATTACAAGGCATGAGAGTGAGATAGGGAAGCCAAGAGCGAAAGTCTAAAGTGTTTGGCTTGGCATTAAAAAAAAGTGAATGCAAAAACAAGGGGGGGAGTCAACAAAAAGGCAAGGTGAATTGGGTTTGTGGGGAAACAGAGACAGACTCTACCGCCCTCCTGACCTGCTTCGGTGTATCTAATACATGCAGGTTCCTAAAACAGCTTAGGGACCAGTTAGCCATATTGAGTGCACTGTGAAGGAGGTCCTTGAAGCAGTCCATGGAAAGGTGGTTATAGTATCTGCCTACCCAGGCAGTTTCCCCAGCACCATACAATCCATTGTTCTGCAGATCCCCAATAGCAACATATGTAAGTCAGCTTCTTGGAGAGGAACGTTGTATCACTAACAATAAGGTTAGTCTAAACAAACTGTACAGGGGACCAGTAGTGGGCCTCCTTGTGGCTCAGTGGATCCTCCTTAGATCATCCCCATCTAGCCTCTTCTCAGTGGATCCTTCTTAGATCATCCAAGCTCTTTTAGTCAGCTTGCCACAGAATACTCAAAACAGTGAAGTTTTATAAACAAGGTTATTTAAAACTTCTGCTCAGTAGAGGTACTCTCATAAAAGCTCTTTGGGAGCTTATGCACCCTTATCATTATTTTGCTAATATCCTATTTTAGAAGGTGTAACTATTATAATCTCTAAGGGAACTAAACAAGGAAACTTGGATTCCTCTAACAATGTTTGAGCAGATAGGTTGAAACTAAGCAACAAGGAAAGCGCAATCATACTTACGCAGACCCATGGATGTTTCAGAGCTTCGTGTGCTGTGATTCTCTTTGCAGGGTTGATGGTTAACATCTGATTTATGAGGTTTTTTGCTTCAGGAGTGACTGTGTCCCATTCAGGGGAAGGAAACTAAGGGAAGACAATATTGCAGGAAGACAACGTTAATATTAAAAGAAGAGGGTCTTCTCTGATCAATTAAGTTGGTATTTCTAATAAAAATGCTAGAGTAACACAAAGACGCAACAGAAATCTGAGGCATGAGCCAAGATTTCATCCACAAATTGCTGTTAAATCTCAATATGAGACATTCAGTTACAGACATTTTTTTAAAAGTATGTATGTGTATGTATGTATGTATGTATGTATGTGTATATATATATACACACACACACACACATATGTATGTATATATGTGTGTGTGTGTGTGTGTGTGTGTGTGTGTGTGTGTATATATATGATTTATTCCATTTGAATCATTGTTATCATATTTGGCAATATTTTTTTAAAAAATGGACATATTATTCTAAACCAGGCATGACCAACCCATGGCCCATGGTCTGCATATGGCCCTGGACAGCTGGTTACAAGATCGTAAACTTTTAACATTATTATGTGATTTTTTTTAGAGGTAGTTACTATATTATATATTTTATATGAGGCCCAAGACAATTCCTCTTCACTCAATGCGACCCAGGCAAGCCAAAAGGCTGGACGCATCTGCTGTAAATCATGATTTCTTTATTTCATAAATAATTAGTTGAATACAATACAGCATATTAGGGCTTAGGGTGATGTGTAAAGCCAAGCTATCTATCTTGACAGCTATCGATTGAAGAAAGAAACAAATACCCACAAAGCATCCTGGGTCCTTTTGAAACTCAGCATTCTCACAATCTCAAGGAGACTTAAGCTCCTGCTGAGGAGCTTACAATTAGCCCAATACGTGATTTTAAGAAAAGCAACTTCTGAACATTTTTCTTCGGGTAGTGAAACTTCACAGGTTGTAAGACAGAGGGAACACAAGCAAAAGAAACCACTGCTCACATCGTAGGCACCGGCCTTAATCTGTTGGTACAGCTTGTGCTGATCCTCATCCCAAAAAGGAGGATACCCCACGAGTAAGATGTAAAGAATAACACCTGGGGGGGGGGGAGAGAAATGGAACAATAGCAAATTGATAAACAAACAAACGACATGTTGCAATGTGATTTGAGGTGGCCACTTGATTAATCAATCAGCAATAATCTAAATTGAACTAAGTAAGTGAACAGATACAAATCTTGAGTTGCATACTCTACTCATCCTGATTTGGGACAGGAAGAAAGCAAATGATTTCTGATCCTCATCTTGCAATAGATTTCCAAATTGTATGCAAGGGTATGAGGAGTTGCAGGCTACTTCTTTTACCAGGAGTGTGTGTATGTATGCATGAGCAGATGGGAGGTCAATAGTGATTGGAACAATCCAGCAAGCAAAAGGCCTTGAGAGGCACATCCCATCTAGAGTATTCACTGGTTTTCAGCAGAAGGTGAAGACCTGGAGCGAGAGCCTTCTAGCCATGGACGTCCACAGACATGGTTAAAGAAAGGTCAACATGCTGACCATAATGGTGTGATTGCCTGGTTTTTGTTTGTGTTGTACATGTGACCCACAAAAACAAATGGAGCTTTGATAGTCCTGCCATCTTCACCCTTTTGACCACAAGGTTCTATATGCTCCATCCAATCAAGCACAGTATCTGGTGACCACATAGGCACACCCAGGTAATGTTCCTGGCAGCCATATGGAACAGAATGTCATCATGCATGCATTGACTATTTTGCTCATATTAGTGCTAAATGTAGTGCTTATTATTGCAGGGTTTCGGTTTTTTTTTTGCTCTGGGCCATCTTCTGTAAGGAGGAACATAAATAATAACATAAGCTATAGTAATATGTGACTTCAATCCCTACCGAAACAATTTACTCTACAAAACTGTCTTCCAGTTTGTCTTCTATCAGAGTTCTATCTGTGCTTATCTTCTACCTGAGTTTTGAGGGCAACACACCAACTTTTGTGAGCTGCTCTGCAGATCAGTGCTGAGCCGTGGACTAAATGGGAAGCCCTCTCTGCACCTCTATGGGCCCACCATGACAGAGCAGAAAGATGTAGCTCTCTCTTACCGCATGCCCAGATATCCACAGGTTTCCCATAAGCCTCTTTGCGTAGAACTTCTGGAGAAAGGTAGCCAGGAGTACCTGCAAAGCCTGAGGAAGAAAGCAAAAATTGCCAACACACGTATGTTCACACAACCGTCTGGCTCTACCGCACAAATCAAGAAAAGAGGAAGGGAGCATAGTTCCACCAGCACTCACCAAACCAGGCCTGCTGGTCTCCTTGCACCTCAATTGCCAAGCCAAAATCTGCCAATTTCACCGCTGCTCCTTTGCATTTGCTGGCCAGAAGCAGGTTCTCCGGCTGTCGGGATGACCCAACAGAATACAGGGTGACGTTTTCATAGTCATGTATTGTTTGTGGTTAATTTAAATCAAAAGGGGAGGAGGAAGAAAAAAGAAACAACAACAACAACCAGTTTGCAGAAGTTGTCAAACATTTGCAATCCTCCCCTCCCCTCCATACAGAGTGAGACAGACAGACCTAGAGAGAACCTATTTAAGTGGAAGATTATCACTAAAATTGAGACACTCCATCGTACAGCCCAACTTTGCATGAACGGCTGATGGTGGACTGAACGGTTTTGACCTCATAACTGAACCCCCTGCTAGTTATTTGTGTGATTTGATTTAGCGACATCATGAGAGATCCAATGTGCTTTTGTGCCAGTAGTTCTACCAATGCAATCCTATATGTACTGACTTGTACTACACCTTCAATCCATTGAAGGTGAGTAGGCAAGTTTAACATTGGCCTGTTGGCAGTCCAGGATCATCTCTGCTGCTTGTGTATCTATAACATCGTAGTCTAACATGTAATTAAAGTGAGTGGCATTCATCCAGAATTAGAGGGAGATATCTTAGCAGGTTCAGAAGCACAGGCTTTCTACAGTTCAAAGTAAGCTGTTTTTAAAATGAACAGAGAAGGGAAAAGAGATTCATAATTTATTTTAAATGCACTTCTATGGGGCTATATTGGGAGGGGGTGCACACAAAAACTGCAAGGGGCATAAATAACCACTAGCTTGACTTGCATTTCCTAGCACATGTTTTTTTCACTATATAGCTGTGACTTTCATCCTCTTGATTTAAACCTGGCTCATGATATATAGTGCCCTCCCTACAGCCCTCTTACTGTCCAACCTACCAATACCTTTTTAAAAGGCAAGCTGTGATACTAAAGAGCTAGCGAGGGCTTTGAAGCATCCATGATGTAATGTTTTGTGTTTACAAATTAGCATTCCAGGGGAAAACCTAATTTCTTGGGAAGATTTGAGAGATAGATTTAACTCCTGCTTGCAATATTGTTTGCTAGCCTAGAATTGTTAAAGAGTTTCCTAGCACAGGTAGTCCTTGATTTATGGCCACAATTGAGCCCAAAATTTCTGTTGCAAAGTGAGACAGTTTTGCTCCATTTTTACAACCTTTCTTGCCACAGTTGCAAAATAAATCACCACAGCTATTAAGGTAGTAACACATTCGTTAAGTGAATCTGGCTTCCACATTGACTTTGCTTGTCAGAAGGTCAAAAAGGTGATCACATGAAGTGATCTGAATTTTGATCACGTGACCACGGGGATGCTGCAATGGTCCTAAATGTGAAAAACGGTCATAAGTCACTTTTTTCAGTGCCGTTGTAACTTTGAATAGACACTAAATGAACTGTTGTAAATCGAGGACTACCTGTAGAACATCTTGAGGATGCTTCCCTTACAACTTGAGGTTTTGGTTGCATTTAGTTTTGGAGATTCTGAATTCTGACCCCCTTCCTTCTTGCTGGAATCACCCACTCGTTGAAGGGGGTTGGATTAGATCTTTTCCAAGCAAGAAGTATGTAGTGTGATGCTAGATTTCCTAGTATCAGACTGGGGCAGACTGGATGGTGACAGGTTAGGTAAGGCTAGATTCACTCTTCCACTTCTCTCTGGTCATGTCATTACTGTAGCAGAATGGGATGAATATGTATATATGTGTATATATATATGTATATATATATGTATATGTATGCAACATCAAAGAGAAAAGGAACATAATGGTGGGTCTCTGTTTCATTTGGTAAACTGAGGACGACACAACAGACAATATTCGACCCACCAAACATGCACAAGGGCTCCCCTCCATTCCATCCTTTGTTTGAATTTCTTTTTTTGATCCAAAAAATATGGATTAATAAGCTCCACTTTGCATCCCATTATAACTAGTGTCCAAATAGGCAATCCAGAGGCTAGCTGTTCAAAAGTTAGCAGACACAGAAGTATTCCTGTTGAATGCATTCCTTAGAAAATTTTGGCAATGTTATAAATTATAGAGAAAAAGAATGTACACAAGCTCTGGAAAAAGATTAGGAGCAAACTGTGGTTGCCAGTATGCAAACATGCACTGCTGAGTCTACGCACCATGCAACTTTCTTCTTATGGGGTTTAGGAGGGACACCTTAAAAACAAAAGAACTTAGATTCTACAGACTGTACTAATGGGAGATCCAATAATTATTGATAAGAGATACCGTATATCCCACTGAAAAAAGTAGGGCTTGACATTTAGCTATGCACTTTGGGATGAACATCCTTGAATCGTGTGGGAGAATGAACGGACTTTCAGAAAAAATGCAGACTGCAGGAACCATTTGTGTTTCTGTCTGAGATGGAGACAACACAGATTCATCCCCAACAGCCTGCACCAGTGTTCAACAGTGAAGGGCCACAGGGCAGAAAACATCCTGCAGAAAACCCAGCTCCACAACACAGTCCTTTCAACAGTTCCAAGAAGGCTCCACACCCACTGCACTACTCAGGTGACCCTGAGGACACAGACAAAACTCCAACAGGTCTCAATGACTCTCTAAAAGAATGCAAATGACCAGCTGTCTGCAAGGAGTATAAATCTTTCCATTCTCCACCATCCAGTCAGAGCTGAAGAAGCTTCTTGGATGAGGAGCAAAATGTCTTCAAAGAAAAACAAGGAAGTCCAGTTGCCTCTTGAAAAAGCACATTTAGGACAACCGTGACCTGGATGACTGAGAAACTCCATAGAAATAAGGCTTGATATGCTCAAGTTCCTTCTAACTAGCCATCAATTCACAGACACCATTACATCTCTTTGGGACAAGGAAGAAGATCACCCGACTTGGAAGAGTCCCAAAGGTGTTTTTTTCAAAAGGGAACTGGACTTCCTTTGTTTAACATTGAAGACATTTTGTTTCTCATCCAAGAAACTTCTTCAGTTCTGACTGAATGATTTATATGCCTTGTAGTCATCTGGTTGTTAGCATTCTTTCTGAGAGTAATTGAAGTTCCTTGGAGGTTTACCTGTGTCTTCAAGGTCACCTGAATAGTGTCAATGGGTATGGAACCTTTTTGGAACTGCTGAAAGAACAGCATTGTAAATCCTTCCATTCCCCACCATTCATGGTTAGAACTGAAGAAGCTTCTTAGATGAGAAGCAAAAGTCCAGTTAGATGAGAAGGAAGTCCAGTTGCCTTTGAAAAAAGCTACTTTGGGACAACCATGATCTGGATGACTGAGAATCTCCATGGACAAGGGCCTGTGGGCCTATTCCATCCATTCTGATACAGTCCAATCCCAAATATAATTGATTGCAGAACAGGAATCTACAGGTAGATAAGCAATGGAAAATCCATGAGGGCAATGCAATGGCAGCTTCATTTACTTTACTCTGGTGTGCCTTTGTAAAAAAAGACCACCCTCACCCAGAGCCAATCTAACTCTGAAATTAAAAATGTCTAGCTCTCAGTTCTTCATACTTTTTTTTTCTGCCCTGAAAGACCTAGATACAGCTTCTTAACTATTGTGGGATGGCTATTTCTTCAGAGGCATGGTTGTTAAGGAATGGAAACATATTTCCAGCAAAAGGATAAAGTCCCCACTGCAGTCCTGCTATAGTTAATGAACATCACTTTCCACTAGGATTTCACAACTATCTTAGGCTTCAGTTGAACACTTTCAAGATAGAATGCTTCATTAAACTATAATTCCCAGCTAGGAAACTCCAAAACAAACTGGAACATCTATTATAATCCACCCTTAGAATGAATGGGAATTAAATTAGTTGTCTAATCCTATTGGTTCAAAGACAGCTTAAATAATACTGAATCTTGGAACTAGCATTATAAACTCAGGCCAGGGTATTTCCCGGTGACACAACATGTTTCCTGGCCTTTCTTTTTTTCTCCAATAAGCAACATCAAATTAAGATACAAAAGCAATGCAAGGAAGCACTTCCAAACTACAGTCATTGGCAGACACATTCTAGAAGCTCCATTAAATGTGGAGGGAATCACATTTGTAACAAACTATTTTATTATTTATGTACATTTATGTACAATAAGACCTTTCGGAATAGAAGCCAACATTTAGCCAAGTTACTGTACTGAATATTTCTATGTGTAGCAGCTAAGCAACTCAGAGGTCTGATTTGCACATTGCACTAACCATGCTTTGTTCAATAAACCCTAAGTGGCTGGATTTGTACTTCATACTCAGTTGGAAATCAAACTTCCTAACTACAATGGCTGGTTTCACACTACAACATAAACTAAAATCAAAAAGGCACATTATGTCTTAATATGATATATGAAGCTACAGGTTGTCTTTGGAATTATCTACGAATCGTCAAATAGCCTGAGACCAATGTAGCTGGTTGGTCACCCCTTTCCCTAGTAGACGTCTAAGTCAACTTGAAAGTCCCTTTGGTTCTACTTTATGGGCAATTTATAGTTACTATTATAAATCAAGATAACTATTGCACTTTATTGATTTCATACAAATATCTACTGTATAGAGTTATTGACTAATCAAGAGTGAAGGTCAATAACCATTAGGAAATTATATCCACTAAACCTTTGTCTAAAAAGTAAAACTTAGCTATAAGCTATAAGTATAAAACAGTATTACTGAACTCTACACTAACTTTCACAGTCCATTAAGAATTGACAATTATACTTTATCTTCATTTAGTGATTTCATTCTAATTCTACTTTTCTGTAAATGGCTAGAAAATGAACTAATACATTCAGCTAGCAAAAATTAAAGAGATTTCATTCATAAGCACACTTAACTTGGTAGTGTGTTCTATTATAATCAAGGACGACAAACATGCAGAAAAAAATTGCTTATAATTTGAATGATGTGTTTTCTAAGGGTCTATGACAATTCGCTGTGGCCAACTTGCCATGGCCAACTCACCACTGTCAACTCACCAAAGCCAACTTGCCATGGCCAACTTGCCATGGGACAATTTGCCACGGCCATCTTGCCACACAGGACAACTCACTGCAGGACAAGAATTACACTATATCAAATAAATGGTGGAATAGAATCATTAAAGAAAGTATGCAAAAGGGGAACAAAATGAAAGCCGAATGACAAAAATTAAAACATTTTTTATTTATTTTAAATAATTAAATTGAATTGATAAATTGTCCTGCGGCGAGTTGTTCCACAGCAAGTTTTCCCATGGTGAGTTGGCTATGGCAAGTTGTACCATTTCGATTTTCAAATGTCACTGAAAAGCATCAGAAGAAAATATCAGCTCAACTGCCATTCCGTCTTTCTTTGAAGAAGAGAGGAATCACATACTTGGGACAATCTAATCATGTTTTCGATCAAAGTCCCAATCCTTATGTTGAAGATGATATTAGCTGAACCCTTACTTTCCTAACCACACCAATACCAGCTCTATGACAATTCGCCACGACCAACTTGCCACAGCCAACTCGCTGCAGGACAACTCGTCATGGCCATCTTGCCATAGGACAACTCACTGTAGGACATGAGTTACACTAATATCAAAGAAATGGTGGAATAGAATCATTAAAGAAACGATGCAAAAGGAGGGACAGTGAATGGCAAAAATTACAATACTTTTTATTTATTTTAAATAATGAAATAGAATTGTTAAATTGTCCCGCAATGAATTGTCTGGCGGTGAATTGGCCTTGGTGAGTTGTTCTGCACCAAGTTGCCCATGATGAGTTGGCTGTGGCAAGTTGTCCCATCCCCCCAATACCACACCAAGCAGTGCATCTGTTGTTCAAGCCATTAAACGTTACTGTAACCAAAAATCTTTTTGGCACAATGTGGTTAAATGAATTAAATCTGTAGGACATATGATCCACTAAGACTACCATGTTAATGACTCTGACAGTGTATAAGCTCACTCAGTTTAGTTACACCTTTGTGTAAACTTCTATAGAATCATAGTGGAAAAATGCTTTAATGTAATGGCTGAGATCCTCCATGATATTCACCGCATCTATCTTCTTTGCTATTCCTCTTCAACGAATTCAAAAAACTGTCTAATTTTATATATTTATTAAATTAATTTGCCACCCATCTCACCAGTGGTGAGTTTCAAATTTTTTTTACTACCAATTCTGTGGGTGTGGCTTGGTGGGCGTGGCAGGGGAAGGATACTGTAAAATCTCCATTTCCTCCCGATCAGCTGGCACTCAGGAAGCAGACAATAGATGGGGGTGGGGCCAGTCAGAATTTTTGCTACCAGTTCTCTGAACTACTCAAAGTTTCCGCTACCGGTTCTCCAGAATTGGTCAGAACCTGCTGAAACCCACCTCTGTATCTCACCATGCCCATCTCACTCCACTGGGTGGCAGAGTAGTTGTGTTCATATATGAATAACAGACTTGGAAGGGACCTTGGAGGTCTTCTAATCCAACCCCCTTTCAGGCAGGAAACCCTATACCAGTGATGGCGAACCTTTTCGGCACCAAGTGCCCAAACTGGAATGTGCATGCGCGTGCACCGGAAGCCTGAAGACCAGCTGGCCAGTGCGCATGCATGAGCCAGCCACCTGGTCTTTGGGTTTCCGGCATGCACGACGGAAACCAGAAGAGCAGCTGGCAATGGCACGTGTGCCCACAGAGAGGGCTCTGCGTGCCACCTCTGGAACCCATGCCGTAGGTTCACCATCATGGCCCTACACCATTTCAGACCAATTTCTTCTTAAAAACGTCCAGTGATGGAGCAGCCACAATTTCTGGAGACAAATCATTCCACTGATTAATTTGTTTTGTCTATTTCTCCTTAGAACTAGGTTGCTACTCTCTTTGATTAGTTTTCATCCATTAGTTTCCATCCGTTGCTTCTTGTCCTGCCCTTGGAGAATAGGTTGACCTCCTCTTTTTTGTGGCAACCCCTGAGATATTGGAACACTGCTATCATGTCTCCCCTAGTCCTTCTTTTCATTAAACTAGACATACCCAATTCCAACAACTGTTCTTTGTATATTTTAGCCTCCAGTCCTTAATCACCTTTGTTGCTCTTCTCTGTGCTCTTTCTAGAGTCTCAACATCTTTTTTTTATCATGGCAACAAAACTGGATGCAGCATTCCAAGTGTGATCTTTCCAAGGCATTACAAAGTGGTATTAACACTTCAGGTGATCATGAGTGCAAAGTGTTTTATATTTTAACTCTGAGTTTGAAAATAAAAAAATAAAATCCTTTTTAAAAATTTACTTATTTATCAGAAAGATAGTGGAGAAAGTCTTCCTTGCCACAACTAATTTTTCAAAGCCCCCAGTTATTATGAACACTACAGTAGATATTAGGAGATAATGGGTCGCTTCCAGATTGAGTTATCTTTAGAACAAACTGAAGGAAATAAAAAAATTGTGACTAAATTTAGTCCCCTTGATTTCAGTTGGTCCACTGGAAAAACTAAATTTAGAACTGCACCATTTAGGCTGCATTTCCTCGTACATCTGCATAAAGTAATACCACATGAATATTTTCATTTATACTTTATCTTTGATTTGCATAAGAAACAAAATCTGCATCAAAGGCTTTGTTTAGTCGCAAATATCAGACTAAATATATTAATAGATATGCTAAATGGATATCCTTTTGTCATAATGTATGAGTACACAAATGTTAATTATTAATGCAGGAACTTTTCTTGTCACTACAGGTAGTCCTCATTTACTGACCATAATTAGGACCGGCAACTCCATCATTAAGCATTGTGGTCACTAAAGGGAAAAAAACACATGACCACAGTGACCTTACAATGCCACTTCCGTTTCCATTGCTAAGCGAATCACTATGGCCATTAAGCGAAACATCATGTGACTTGTGATTTCACTTCTGCTTTCTCCATTAATTCTGCTTATTGGAAGCCAGTTGTGAAACTTGCAAATGGTGATCATGTGATTGAGAGAAACTGTGACACTTGTAAATGCAACAATTGGTCACAAAGCTATTTTCTTTCCAAGTGTTGTATCCTCCTACAGCCACTCAAAGACAGTCGGTAAGCGAGGACTACCTGTACACTCTTACAGGTTACCATAGGTGGATTATCATTGGCACTGTATTATCCCAAAACTGCACGCACAAAAGCCCCTGCCTTGGAATAATAGAAGCTGGTTTAAAATTGCACATCTCCATTTAGAAAGCAAAGGGAATACCCCTACATTATCCCATGCATGTGAAATCACATTTTCTCTCTCAGAGATTTTATTTTAGCAACCATGAAGAACCACAAGCTCTTCCATAGCAAAGCATGTTACCATAGGCAAATCCTTGGCAGAAGCTAAAACTTTTCAACCATGGAATGGAAAGCAAAGGTTTTTCCTACTTAAGCAACATTGTCCAAGGCTCTGGAGATATTTTTGCACATCTTGCCTGTTAAGAGTTTAGGTAGGTTTATGCACAAACTTTATTAGGCATTTGTGAAGGCAATTCCACTGCAACCAAAGCCAACTGCTCAAATAGACCAAATAATTTTCAGGCATGGATGCTTTGCTTAACTCCAGAAATGAACCCTCCAATTAGCTTGACACCCCAAACAATTGAGACCTGCTTATGTTGAACAGAAAGTTAAAGATGTTAAGCAATTTTGCTAGGTTTCTTTGTTTATTTCTTTTTTTTTTAAATCTTAAAGGTCTGGTCAAATTCCTGTTCCAAAGTCTAACAAGAAATAATAACCACAGAAGTGGAATGAGAGGGGTAGCCCAGTTCTTTTTTTATAAAAGACCAACAGATACAGACACAGAACTTTTCAAAAAGAAATTCCCAGCACACAGAGACAAAGAGGGGGGTATTGTCAAGGTTCCCCTCCTTTATTGCCACTACAACATACCCAGACATGGCTGAATTTTAACCACCCATTAAACTTATCAAATACGATCTCTTTATAACACCCCAGTAACATCTCAACCCAAAGGAGTGTTATAAAGAGGCCGGACAGGGAGTGTGCCACAATCAGAAACCCAATACAGGAAAACTCACAGAAATAAATCATTTGCACACATTTAAACCAGACATAGAATGCATGCACACTTCTAGAAGAAAAGAGATTACAGCTGCTCTGTCTATAAACATCACTGTGTGAGTTAAAGTCTTGACCCAGACATCGAAGTACAGGAAGAAAAAAAGTTGGAAAGGGTGGGAAAATGAATGGCTAAAGGAAAGTGGAAGAAGGCAAGGAGTAAGTAAGTTGGGGAACCAAATGATAGTTCAAGTTTGTTGAAAATATTGGGATTTGGCTGTTCCTACGTCCTACCCTATGGATTCCCTGGTTGGTCCTCCAACAGCTACCCAGAAATCAGCTCAAATCCACCAAACTGCATGAAACTGCAAGGATAAAAAAATGTCATGCAAGCATGCAGAAAGGAAGGCTTTCTTACATGGAGCCCCAAATTTTGGCAATGCTGGGAGAGGAAGATATACAATTACAGAAGATATGACAGGATGGATGGATGGAACTGGAAGGTCTCCACTGTATTAGGAGATGATCATAAAGTATGGCAGCTCTCCTATTAAGAAAACGTCTTGCGGTCCAGGAGTCACTGGGGACCGTCTTTTGAAGTTCTAACTTTGTACAAGGCAGTGATAGCAAAAAGTAGTTTTGCTCCAACGTGGCCAAGAACATAGAAATACTTCTGAAGTCTTTCACATTCCAAAACTTACCCAAGCGGTCCAAAGAAATCTGCTAGGCAGTCTAAACTGCACTTGTACAATTCATTGGTTGTGTAAGGTCACACAAACTCTAGAATTTAGGTATCCTGGATATATAGCATTCCTGGTACCTTACAATGAATTCCTACTAAACATCCTCCTTCAAGCATGCTCTATTTGATCTCTGAATTTCAATGAAAGATGCAGTCTGTTGTTTGATCACTGAAGGGAAATGGTTGCAACTACTTCTTCCATGTTCCTGAAAGCTAACAACCTCCTAGTTCTGCAAAACTCAGAACAAAACAATTTGGCTACCCAGTTATACTTCTGCAGCTTGGTAAAGTAAGACCAGAATCAATTGTCTCTTTAACATGTAGAATCCAGATTATTTTGGCCTTGAGCTCAAGGTGGCAAATTATTATGTTATTGATTTATTGGTAAATGTGGGGGCATACTTTGCCTAGTTTCCTGACTTATTCTGAGTTTAGGTATCTTTCTTTTTTTTTAATCTGGACTCTTAGGGTTCTAGAATGCATGTTACATGGGAAAAGAGGGTGGGTGCATAGCAGGGTGTATACGTGCATGCAGTGCGGTGGGGGTTGAGAGAAGGTAAGCTGTAAAGCACACAATTCTGCAGTTTTCAGATGCAAAAGAGCTGGAAAACAATGCAACCCAAATCAGCAGTTTGATGTAAGGATGCTGTGGGGCAACATGAAGACCATAGATCCCACCTCTCTAGGCAAAACAAACCAGTTTATCATGAATTATAATATCAGCATAGCTGGGTCTTCTTCAAAGCCTACAATCCTGTTGTGCTGAGGTTCTGCTCATGAACTTCCAGATGACCTCTAAAGGAATAGAATACTGGGCTTGATAGCTTTTTTTTTGGTCTGACCCAACAGGATTTACTTATTCTAATCACCTCTAGAGGGAACTCAAAGAATGACGGTTTCACCCAGTGCTTGGAATGTTAAGATGATAAGGTTCATCAGGCAGTAGATCTCCCCTATTTGTCCAAGCCAGGCTAGATCACAGGAAAAAACATACAACACAGCTGCCATTCAATTAAGCTGATTTCTGTTTAGTCTGTCAGAGGGATGACCTAATAAATCCAAGATCAAGAAACAAATTGCACAACTATCTAAGGACCCTGGAACACGTTTTTCAGGAAATTTAGTCTGAACCATTCAGAAGTGATCCAACTTCTTTTTTATGGAAGTTAAAAAAACATGCAAAGATACAAAGACGGACAGACGGACAGAGCAGTGGGGAAGAAAACTCACCTTGAGGTCTCTGTGGACGACCCCCATTTGGTGGCAATGGAGAACAGCCTCCAGGATCTGCTGGATGCAATGACTGCATGCAAACACCAGGGGGCGTGTTAGTTCATGGTGAGTGGTAACAACCGCACAGGCTGGTGGGTGGTGGGGTGGGTGGAAGGAATAATGCAGGAAAAATAAGGAAAGGGAAAACGGAAGAGGAAAAAAAGGAAGAGGAGGAAAGGAGGGCATGGGAAATAAAGGAATCTGATTTCCTCTCTGCAAGATGAGAAACCCAAGTTACAGATACACACTGTGGGAAAGTGAAAGTGCAGCTGAAGAAGAAGGGGGGTGTTGCCTCCCCCAGAGAGGGAAAGGACCAAGAACTAAGAGGGACTGAAACCCTACCAGCCAAGAGACAGAGCTTACAGCAGATGGATGTCTGAGACTGCAGTCAAGAAAGGCAGAAGAACAGAGTCACTAATGAGATCATAGGAGAATGACAGCAATCCCAGCTTCTATCTTGATCTGGACATAAAGTTCCCAGGAACAACAAATCAAAGTTGCTATCAGTATCCAGCATCTTTCAGACACCCCAAAGTCCAGTGCACTAACATCTGCCCTGAACCCCCTATGTGCAGCAGTTGTCGTCAGTTCCCTTCACATACCTTCACTGCGAAGTTGGGATGGATCACTGTAGGAAATTAACATGGAAGCCTCCTACTAGCAGGGATGTTATAATGCTCAAAGCTAAGAGATGATTCTTCACAGTGGTCCTCTCAGATCTTTAAGGTCAACATGGTAACCAATTGCTTGCGGTCCAGTATCTTTCATCCTCAGGAAGATACTAGAACTACTTGGATTGAGGGGACTGTATAGGTAGTCCTCAATTTATAACAGTTCATTGAGTGACCGTAGAAAGTTACAACGACATTGAAAAAACTTATGACCATTTTTCGTTCTTATGACCGTTGTAACATCCCCATGGTCACTGTGATTTACATTTGGATGCTTGACAACTGACTCACATTTATGATGGCTACAATGTCCCAGGGTCACGTGATCCCCTTTTGCAACCTTCTGACAAGCAAAGTCAATGGGGAAACCAGATTTACTTAACAATCGTGTTACTAATTTAACAACAAATGTGGCAAGAAAAGTTGTAAAATGGGACAATACTCAACAAATTTCTCACTTAACAACATGAATTTTGGGCTCAGTTGTGGTCATAAATTGAGGACTACCTGTATTAGGTTTATTCCTGGGCAGGGTGAGATACTTCAGATTTGTTATTCAGCCCTAACCCTTACAATCCCTTCTATATAGTTCCAAGAGAATATCAATCCATTTTGGAAAACTGGGCGTTCTGATAGGCATAAAACAAATCCATTTCTTCTGCCACTGAGCCATCATTAGATAGACTGTCAGTAGATTATATCCAAATAGCATTTGGAAATGAGACCAGACATCTGCAGAAGACTTTGCTTAAAGGGAATGAAATTTTCAGTTGTCCAAATCCAATCTGCCCAGCCTACAATTTCCCAAAAATATACTGATGACATTGCGTGAAAATCAACCCACAACTGTGACAACTTTCTAAACATTCTCTGTCAATATTCCTTGTATTAAGTATATTAGGCTTCCAATGGATTTAATTCACCAATGTTTGTTCTTGAAATAATAACACCTCTAAGATTAACAATTAAACAGGTAATTTTTGACTCTACCCCTTTTGGTGATGTTACTGGATGAGTGCTAGGCTCACGTAAAAATGTAAAGAAAAAAAAGGAGTATGCCAAAGGGGATATACCTGCTCAGACTATAAAAGGAAGTTTCAAGCAAGACTGAAGGAATCTCTCAACTATTTCCAGTCATCTCATTCGTGATAGGACAATAACACTAGCTTTCGTAACAGGGAAAGGATTTTGTAATCAGCATATAGACAATTTTTTTTCTTTAAAAAAAAATGCCATTAACTACTGTGGTAACCAGGAGTCAGGAAAAGGTACCCATTTTCCTTCCCCAAAACCCATTTCCACAGAGTTTACAGTAGCAAGCCTACAATAGCAATATAATTTGGTCAAGCAGTTGCAAGGCAGTTCTGACTTTCTTGGGTGTGTTATCAGTCAACCTGGCACCCAAAGCTACTCCATAAATATGCTTTAACTTTAGTGCAAATACACTGAATGTCCACCTAATAATGAAATAGCTCTTCCTCGGGGTAATTTATCTGCAAATTAGGTGTTAACAAGAAATAGTAATTCCTTCTTAGACACTATTGATATATTTATTCCTAAAAATGAATGACTAAACTAATCTAAGGATAGAGTATTCAAGTTCTGCACCAGTTGAACTCTATTGATCTTTAAGATTGTGCAAAGCTCAATCTTCCTCTATACAGTTCTGTTGTGGGGGGGGGGGGATTATTGTCTAAAATTATCACAAAATACAGTTGCTATGTTCCTCTTAGAACCAATGGCATTTTTATGGACAAGGATATATTCTTTTAAACTAGTGTTTCTTAATCTTAGCAATTTTAAGATGTGTGGTCATCTTAAAGTGTGGTGTTTGAGGTCAAACACCTCAAAGTTGCCATGGTTGAAAAACTTTAATTTGTATCACTATCTGATAAAACAAAAGGAGGGGATCAACCTAGGGCAGTGATGGCTAACCTTTCTGCCATCGCGTGCCAAAAGTGGGGGTTGCGCAGGGGTGGTCGTGCGCATGCGTGCCCACACCTATAATTCAATGCCCCCCCGTGCCCTGCCCCCCTGCTTTTAGCATGTGATGGCAAAAAGGTTACCGGTGGACCCGATAGGTTTGTTTTTTGCCCTCCCCAGGCTCCAGAGGCTTTCTTGGAGTCTGGGGAGGGCAAAAACGATCTTCCCCATCCCCTGGAGGCCCTGCAGAGGCCCGAAACGGCTCGTTTCCCGACTTACAGTGGGCCTAGAAAGCCCAAAAATCAGCTGGCTGGCACACATGCGAGCTGGAGCCAAGCTAGGCCCACAGATATGGCTCTGAGTGCCACCTGTGGCACGCGTGCCATAGGTTCGCCATCACAGACCTAGGGCATCTTTTAGGAAACAAATTTTAAATGACCTTTTTAAGCGCCACCTGTGGCACGTGTGCCATAGGTTCGCCATCACAGACCTAGGGCATTTTTTAGGAAACATAAATTTTAAATGACCTTTTATTTGCCTCTGGGAAGATTATTCTACTCACACCTTGGAGTGTCCTTCTTTTTTCTCTACAAATAGAGTAAAATGGCTCTTGATTCCACACTGGGCTGGAGACATCAACCCCTGGTTCACCTTTTTTTGGCACTATGTGCCATTTTTAAAGACAGAAAACGACAGAGTCCTAAAACTTGTCCTTTAAGTGAAACATTGCAATGGAGAAAGGACTCAGTCCAACAACACTGGACTCATCTGCTAGTTGTTGTGACTTTTCCATTAAAATATATTTGGTTATTTTGAGACATTAAAAAATGAGTTCAGGAAGCTATCAGGCTTAAGTCTCCTCCTAGGGTTAGACCATTCCCATTTTGTTTTCCTGGAATCATTGCAAAGAGTTTGCAATTACAGAGTTACAAATTCAGCACTTGTTTGGGAAAATTTGGGGCACGGGATTAAACTGATATGTACCCTAAGACTGCTGAAGGCATCACATCTCCTGTTTACCAGCAACTACCTCTTCTTTTTTGTCTTCATCTGACTTCTTCTTTCTTTCTCTGCTGACTTGAACAGCTACCCCCCAAAAAAGTTGCCTGGGTTCAGAATCACATACAAGCCATGTCCAAGTAAACCAGCTGGTAAGAGTTATCTGCCAGCTTTTTGCAAAGCAAATCAGAGGGTTGCGTCCCTTCTCATTAGTGCTTTCAAGATATCATGACACAACTATTCTCATTACCAGGCTGCTGTCACAGTTGCCGCAGGGATCCATGTACTAGCTAAAATTAAACACATACCAGTATTTATCCTATTGGTGAAAACTCTCCCATTCCCATTTCCCCCTAAAATGAAACTTTGGATTGACCACTGTGGAGTTATAAGAGTGAGTGCAGATAACCTTCTTTAGGGCATGAACAGAGATTTTTAAAGAAGCTAGAAGAAACTGGTCATTGAATGTTCCGTCCATATATTAAACCCTTTTTTCTTGCTGCATCTGAGATCAATAAATTTCCTTCTCCGTTTTATGTATTAAAATTAATAGTCTATTGAGAAAGAGGGTGGGAAAACTGAAACAATTTGTTGCTTTGATTGAACAGTATTGATCTATTTGATCATTTCAAATACTAAATTATTGATATGCTGGAAGAGGTCCAGGGCAATAACCCTATTGCCTTGTGGGAATGATCTTGGAAGACAGGGAGAATCCACAGCCAGGGGAATAGTAAGATAAGAGCTTAACCCACGGTTAAGGAATGTTGGAGTGACAAACATCTCAGAAGGAGGACAAACATCTCCTTAGTTTTTGGGCAGTAAAGGTGGCGGGGGAGAAATGTACTTCCAGACTTGCAAGATTCTGTTAATATAATCTTACAATAAAGTAGAATTAGTCCATTGGATCCAGCTTCTTGTCTGGACATCTCGCTAGCCTAATACTTTCCTGCCCTCTTCAAAAAAGCTCTGGTTATGAAGACTGAATTACTACTAAAGAAAAGTGCAAAGCCAATGTTGTAATCAAACAGCCAAGTTGGAAAAACAGCAGTACCAAGAATTGTAGGTCTGAAAAAGGACAAATAAGACAGGTTAAATATGGACCCATAGGACCGAGATATAAAACCAGACATGAGGCAGAGAAAGTGGATAGGAAGACCTCTTCTCTATGTGGTAAGGACCCAAGATCATCTAATAGATCTGGAAGTGGAAGACTCAGATCAGATCACAGGAAGTAACTTTTTTGCATGGGACACCTCAAAGCAGTGGAGACAGCAAGTAACTACCTTCCTGGACACTTCAAAAAGGAATGTAATAGATTGAGGGATTATCAATAGCTATTAATCATGATATATTTTCTGACATTATGCAACTCCCATTCTATTTCAGCTGCTAAGGAACTGGAGGATACTGGTGTGCTTTTCTTCTTCTTGAAGAGGTGATTTCCCATAGTCTTCTTGGGGATGGGGCGGGGGGGGGGGAGGAATCCGCCAAGACAGGTTCTTTTGAATTCTTCTTATATTTCACTCAGTGGTGGGATTCAGTCAGTTCACACCACTTCGGGAGATCCGGTTGTTAACTTTCTGAGCAGTTTGGCAAACTGGTTGTTGGAAGAAATCATTAGGGCAGAGAACCGGTTATTAAATTACTTGAATCCCATCACTGATTTTACTCTTGGCAGGATCTGGTTTCTTTCATAGGAGGAGACTGTGAACAACTAGAGTTGCAGCATTCTGCAGTGGAAAATATATAACCATTTTTTTCTTGGCCGGCATCAAAAAAGTCTAAACCTTCCTATGGCTATTCAACAAATGCACCTTTTCAATACAACTGCAGTGATGTTTCCCCTATTACAAATTCATTGTTGGAGTTTACCTATATCTGTAGCCTAAGGCAGACATACAGACCTCTGCTTGTTATAGGTATTCTGAAAGTCATGTGTCTTGTTGAACAGATCTAAATGCTTTGCTAACAGATCTCAAAATATCAATGAGATTTTAGGAAATGACATTTGTTTCATGACAAATTGAAATGTGCTCATTTTTTACATCCCAGATGCAGAAAAAGTTTATTTCTGGTGTACAGAGAAGAATATTTTAAAGGGAGCATTTGAAAATAGCTTTGTTAAAGCGCACTGGTAAATATACACCCACAGATACCCAACTTGGGTTGTTCATGGCTATGTTACAAATCATGCTTAAAATCTTTGCAGTGTTGGGGATTATGGAAAGGAACATAAAACTATGTCTTATTATGGACCTGGACCATTAGTTGCTGCAGATCTGTTATTTGCTACAGAAAAAGGTAATAGATACATTAGCACACGGCAGCATCTAGAATGCCTTAATTGATCTCAGACATGAAAGAGCGATGGCCCAGTTTGGGAAATGGGACACCTCCAGGAAAATAGCAAGGGTTTATGCTAGATGGGGAAACCCGTAAAACATCCCAGAAGAAAATGAGACAAACCATTTCTGCACTGTGGCCAAAAAAAGTACATGGAAGAATCCGAGGCACCGGGAGATGAGCTTGACTTGATCTCTGTAGAGGCATATTCTTTAATGTCAGCTGTGGGCTTCTTAGGAAAGCCAGAAAAATACTTCCTCTAGGAAACTGGAACATGGTATGGTCAGGATCCAGAAATAGCACTGTCCTTTTCTAAAGGCTAACTTGGCAGCAGCCATCTGCACATTATGGAAAATGATGCCAAGTGTTAGAAGAGCTTTGGAATCTAGCCCAGCACATGTGAACATCTTTTTCGAAGCAAGTCAATCTTGTGACTACAGAAGACCTTACTACCATTGGGTAGTAAGTATAGTAAGGTAGTATTTAGCACCCATAGTGGAGGTTCGGTTATTATTTGAGACACGTAATTAAAATATCTTTTTTTCTGCAGATTCGATGAGAGGTGATACCTCGCTCGCCATACACCCATCAACTATTCTTAATTTAATAGCAATAGCATTTAGACTTATATACCGCTTTACAGTGCTTTACAGCCCTCTCTAAGCGGTTTAGAGGCAGAAGACTACCCCCAACAATTTAATGCTTTCAATTTAGGCGCCACCAAACTCCAAGACTCTGGAAAGCTCCCAATACAGCAAATAGTAAAATACTGTGTGAGTAATAAAAAACAAAACAAATACAGAACAAGAAAAATAATAACAAGACATGGGAAAAATCTATTAAAAGGTGCTCCATCTACCCTAGTTCAAGGCGTGAGAAAACAGGTACCTTCAAGGCCCTTCAGAATATCACTAGGGTGGGAGCCACCCAGATCTCAGGGGTAACTTTATTCCAGAGGGCTGGCACCCCATCAGAGAAAGTGCATTTCCTGGGTCACGATAACACTGACTAATTGAAAGGCCCCAGAGTGGATTGACCCTCTCAGGTTGTATTGGCTGGACAGACACCATGGGAGATAGGCTGTCTGTCAAATAACAGGGCCCTATGTCAAATAACAGGGCCCTAAAGCTTTCTAGATCATAACCAGGCTTTCTGGAAATTCATTTCCCAGAGGTTCTCAGGTACATCCTGAGATCAACACGTAAGTAGAAGTTGCCTAGGGGTGATGTAGTCCAAGGCTTCAGCCACCCAGATACTCAAGGCAATGACTAAGGACATGGCCAGGAGATCCTAGAGGGGATGGGGAGAGAACGACGATCACAAGCTTCCTCTGGAATCCCACTGGCTCTACCAGTAGCTTGAAGATACTTGCACTTAAATATGTTTAAGATGTAACTATTTGCTCCCTGATGTTATATGGGCTTTTGCTCCTCCTGAACAGAAGGAGAGAGGACACCAAATTTCTCTTGGTTTATGAAGTAAAATAAGCTTTGCCAAACAGCTTACACCTAGTTCATAGGCCCCTGGATATATGTCTCACGGTGATAATTTCTACCTTTTTTTGTGTAAAACACATACACAGAGCCAATGGTATTTAAAGGACTCTCTAGACCACTGGTGATGTCCTCATGTAGATGTTACAATAGACTTCTAACCCACACATGGCCAGCCTCCCAAATCCTCTTTTCCTACTCCTTCTGAAATTCTCAGTGCCAAAATTCAGCATTAAAAATACAAATTACAGTGCTGTGAGCTTCTACTTAAAGAAAGAAAAAGCAATAAAATAGTTGCACTAGAAGGAGAAGCCCAAGTTTTAAAATTTTAAATATGAATAGATGGGGGGCTGGGAATTTCTCTGTTCTAAAGATCAGTAGAGTCAAAATTAGAAAAAAGCTGGCTTGGGTGGGGGTTGAAAAGAAATCAGTTGGGGTCAGGGGAAAAATTTCTTCAGTCTGCATTTTAATGGCAACTAAATCACTTTTTTTGAAACTTATATGAGAACTGGAACATAATGATAAATGCATTTTTCAAAATATTGTGACAGAGATTACAACTTTAACAACACATGTAAATAATCCCTAGGATGGAAAATCGCATGCACACTAAAATATTTATGAAGAAAAATGCACACACAACTGCATACATTATTTCCTACATTCGTGAAATCAGACAGAAAGCCTAAATCTGAGATTGGCAAAAATGAAAAACAGAGTGAAATGTAATTCAACATGCACAACCATTCCCAGAAGCATTTCATTCTTGGATTTTGTTTACTCAGTTCACTATACTTTATTCCATACAGTTTAAGAAACAAATTAAGAAACATTCAACCAAACAGATGGTTAGAAGATCACAGAATGGGGGGAGGGGGCAAAGATATTTGCCAGACTGGTTTATTTGAATGTTTTTGCTAGAGTCAGACAGTATCTAATAAACAGAATGGAAATTACCTTTTTCTTTTGGAGTTAAGAAATGGTCTCAGAATGGTTGATTTAAGAATCTGAAGAACACGACTTGCATCTCTGTACAGCTCCCTTATTGCACGCATATTTAACTGAGCCCTGGAAAATCCTTGCTTCCCCAGCCACCACTCCCCATATCTAGTCAAATGGAACCGGTAACAGTGCATTCAGGTGGGTGGCCTGGTTTGCGAATGAATTTCAGAAACACAGTGACATGCTCCCTCTTGGCCATACTCTGTTCTCTGGAAGCCTAAATGCAAGCTTAAAGACGGTGATAGCCATTGCGTCTTTGTTCTCTTTCAGGATGGTAGAACAAAGGTCAATGTTTCAGCTTTCCTTGGCAGAAACCAATAAGGTCTATTTTCCATAAAAGCTTCCTATCCTTTCAAATAGTCAGTTATTCCAGAGACTTTTCCAACATTCTGTGCTTTTTATCAACTCAAATGAATCTTGTACAAGATGAAGCTCTCTTGACTGAGATGCATGGACTGTAATCTGCATGCACACATGCAATATGTTAACATCTATATACTTTGTTCAGTTCCATTTCTTTAGAGCTGACTTTAAATCACTTCTGTCCTCTTCACTGTATGACACTCCCCACTCAAAGGAATTAGGATTTGACTAGATGTTTTGTTTCTTCGATGGCTATTATGCCAGAGCTGCCTGTTCAGAATGGATGATAACCTTTGAATGAATCTTTTCCCCCTTCCTCTATTCATTCAAAAATGGTCAAGGGAATCCATCTTGCTTGTGATCCCCTTCTATTTTCTCTTCTCCTCTGTCCCCTATAGATTTTCAAGGAGTTTGAAATCAATTGGAGAGAAATCAATTTCTTTTAATTAGATTTCCCTTCCCTGTTCTACAACAACTTTCAGAAGCTGGGATCCTGAATGAGAGAAACTACTAGGTATTTATGTAATAGCACCACATTCTGAGTCACTAAATAAGTCAAGAAACTGAAGCTCCCATCAATATTGTGCATAATGCACTCCAAAGCAATGAAAAAGAGTCCACAGCATCCCATTTCCTGTCACAAAGCAAAGGTTCAAGGGAGGCTGAATTAATGAGTCCATTGTCTAAGAAAGTCTAATCTAGAAACTTTTCTCGATCACCAGATAGACTAAACATCCTGAACCAGGCTCTGGGTGTTCCTTTATTTGCATCAATGGCATGCACTCCAGCCCAACCACAACCTGTATTAATTCTGATCTTGAGAGGACATAAGATGATGCTTTGGTTCCAAAGGAAAAAAGGGGCAAGAGTTGGGAAGAAGCAATTGTGGTAAATCATCAGTGTAGACCAGGAAAGAGAAAGAGGGGGAGGGGGAAAGAGAAAGAGCACACACACAAGCACAAGTGGAAAAATGAATGGATGAAGCATGCCACATTGACTTTGCCCCTTCCCCATGTGCCCAAAAGGGGTTGTTGCCCCAAGATAATCTGGAACTGGGTATATATCTGGGCCTGTGTGATGATGTGGGAGGGACATCCCAGATCTCCTACCTGCCTGCACCCATCTGACCTTGCTGGAGTGTTGCACAGAGGAGAAGGATATAGCCATGCAGGTTCAAGGTGGAAAGAAACCATCTCTGAATAATTGCCCACCCCATATGCCAAAGCAGAAAAGGAAGCTGGCACTGCGAATCCCCAGACCTGGCCAGGTTTAATTTATTATGGCAGTGCCCTATCCTCCCAACCCCACATTCTAAGAGGGTGAAAGGCATATGTATACTGACCTTCAAATCCCTGTGCACAATGGCATAGTGGTGAATGTAAGTTACGCTTTCTAATATCTGATGGATACAGTGACTGCAAAACAAAACGGGAAGGAAAGGAGGGGAGAGAAGGTGGGTGGGGAAGAAGGGGGAGGCCGACAACAGGGGTTGGGAGGGCGAGGAGGAACCACACACAGAAGAGGAGCAGCAGGGAGGAAGGACAGAGAGAGAGAGAGAGACAAAGAGAGAGAGAGAGAGAGAGAGAAGAGGACAAGGAGGAAGGATGGAGAGATTACCCAAACAGAGTGGAGAAGAGACAGTAACAAAAATATGCATGGCAGGAAATCAAAATCAGGGATTCCAAAGGAGTGCAGGGAAGGGAATGATCCACAGGACAGACAGATGGACAGACAGAAAGGGACAGGGGGCAGGGGGAGATATGGGAGAACGAGAGAAGGAGAGAAACAATGTTGTGAAAGCTCAGAGACCACAGCAGGGTTATCACAAGATGAGTGCAGGTCAGCGACTGTTAATGGCACCATAAACTGTGCCCAGTCAGGGTGTGAGAATGGGGAAACCAAGCTAGGCAGCGGATTTCCCCTTCTCTTCCAACCAAGGATGTTTAGGAGGACTGAAGTGGTTGTGCAAATCAGCCCAATATTAAAGGTGAAGAGCCTTCCCCACACCCCTTCTAAAAGAGACACTTGGCATTCAGAGACCCTTTAAGGGGCTGTAGTTCAGAAGCCATCTGAAAAGAGGAGGGAGGAACAGTCTGCCAGGTAGTGAAGGGAGGAGGAGGAAATCCATGAATTTGACTTTTGCATTTTTTTTAAAAAAATGACTTTTTTTGTCAAAAGCACCAGAGGTGTGCCCAGGTTGAAAGGATTATTTGGTGACATCACAATTGCCCTGGGGATGCCCAGTTGGAGGTTCCTTTCATGTCCCCAGCAGGAGCTGGAGTGAAGGACGAGAGCTCAACTCCGCCCCATGGCAGCTCTCGGGTCTTGAAAGCAGGCTTGCTATTCTCCTGCCCAGTGTTCCAATCACTCGAGCCACCGTGCTCCTATGAATTTGACTAAGAAGCAATAAAAAACACCTGTAGCCATGACCTGATAAAGTAGGGGCTTCTATACCTGCAAACTATATTGTCTAATCGTGTCTACAACCTCATCAGCTGCTCATTATTTAGATTTCCTTCTGAACAGCTCATCTGGGTCCAGCTAATGTAGCACTATTTCAATTGGGAAGGAAAGAGAAACACTCCCATGTGTCCATACAAAAAGCTAATAGTGACAACATGGTTTTGGTTACTCATGGGACATAACATGGAATAAGGGGTTGTTCATACTTGTATATCGGGGTATCAAACTTGATTTCATTGAGGGCCATATCAGGGTTGTGTTTGACCTGGGGGGGCGGGGTGGATGTGGCAGGGTAGGCGTGGCCAGCTCGACATCACTCCTGTCGGGGATGCCGCTGGTGGCCTGGTGCTCTGCCAGCGAAAACAGGCTCCCGAGCTCCATTTTCGTCTGCACAGCTGTTTCCAGGGTGGCCCCACAGGCCATATCTAAGTAACCCCCAGGCCTTGAGTTTGACACCCCTGCTGTATATGGACAAGACTTGAGGTAGGTACCTTACTCGAGCCCACTGATTGAGACTCATCAGCCCAATCTAATGTTCTGAGTGTAGATTCTTCCTTTTTGCCTCTTTCAATCCTAACCTAATTCAATTCATGCTGTTCTAAGTGCTACCACCATGCTTCTCTGGATCTGTCTCTCTCCCTCCGGGAATCTATTCATGGAAATCCTAATTTGACCCATCAGTGCCCCTTCTTCCCCAGTCCTGTGCTTCTCATATGGGAGACCATTCCAGTCAACCTCAAGAAGAGCTAAAAGCTACATGTAGGCAAAAAGAAAAAATCCTTAAGACAATTTGTTCCAGCAAGAATTGCTCGACAACAGTTCTCAGAATTCTTTTTAGCTTTCTGATGGCTTTCTGATGATCTTTAGCTTTCTAGGTGTGGCAACTATGTGCCATATTGAGCAATGTTGATAAAATTCTTATTGAGTACAGATTTGCATAATAATTTTTCTTTGCAGCTATTGATACCTTGGTATGGTAACTGTCTTCAAGATCATATTCATATTTGCATTCCAGCACTGAGGACCTTCTTTAACAATACCTCTCCCTTGTAATAAAGAGAGTTTAGATCAAATATTCTAAATAATTTGGTGGCATCAGATCACATCCTTGAATGTACTCCCACATCAAATATTTCCTATTAATGGAAAGACCACTCAGTTTTCTCCCAGAAGAAAAATGCTGATATTAGGCATGTTCCAACACATAATCCTCCAGCTACAATATGTAGTGGTATAGTCAAGGAAGGGCTGTATCATCTGGCAGTTCTAAATATGTGCTTTAGTTCTATCTGGTGGGTCAGGCTATGAGCTTAACAGTCTGCATCCTATTCTGATGCCCACAGAAATTTTAGGATACCGTCTGGAAGGTCAATGGATGAATCTTTTGCTCTGATTTGCTCTGCCACTTACTTTATAGAACTCCTGCAATGAATTTGGGCTTAAAAAGCGATGAAAACTCTGTTATAGATACAAGCGGTAGACAGCAAGATTCCATTTCAAAAGTAAAAAAGCACAGAGGACATGAGGTTGGTGAATGGGAAACAGTCACTGATTTTAATTACCCTCTTTCATCATCATCCTAGCACTCTCCTGGCATTATATTCTATAGTTCTTCTGACCCCCTGACCACTGGACTTCCAAGTAGACATGAGGGCAGTTGTAGTTCAAAGCATGAATGAACTTGAGACCATTCAGTTGGACAGCAGCCAATTAAATATTCTGCAGTTGTTCTGGATTTCAGTCCCATCAAGGTACATGGCCAGCAGTAAGGGAAGTCCAAAACATCCAGAGGTCATTGGGTTGTCTACCTCTACTTTAATTCTGGTGGCTCAGCAGACTAAGGCAGTTATTAACATCCACCTACATCTGCTGCCTGCAATTACTGCAAGTTCAAATCTCACCAGGCTCAAGGTTGACTCAGCCTTCCATCCTTTCTAAGGTAGGTAAAATGAGGAGCCAGATTGTGGGGGCAATAAGCTGACTTTGTATAAATATACAAAAGTATGCAGGCTATTGTTTAACGCATTGTAAGCCGCACTGAGTCTCCGGAGAAGGGCGGCATATAAATCAAATTAAAAAAAAAACAAAACCAAAAAAACTGAAACCTCAACATGGATACTCTCAGTCTAAAAGAAAGCAAATTTCCCCACTGACAACACCATCTTGGTAACCTTCCTCTTCACCAACCCCGCCCACAAAGGAACATTAAGTTTTTATCAGGCAATAGAAACCTTAATAATCAAGGAAAAGACAGAAGCTGACCATAAATGGTAGGAAGCCTAAATTATATTATGTTAATCCAGAAGAACACAGAATATGGCACAGCAGCCACAAGGATCTTTTTAAATGCAGAAATAAGGCCTCTGACCATTTGAACTGGACTTTTTTGTTTAAAGTTTTGGAAGATAAAAATTTTGGGCGGAAAATTATAGAAAGGGTGAAATTGATCTATATTTCACAGATGGCCAAATAATTGTTTATGTGGATTTAACCAACCATGTGATATACAAAATGGAACAAGGCAAAGTTGTCCATTGTTCCCCCTTGTTTATTTAAGTTCTTGAAATATACAGTGGAATAGAGACATAAGACAAGATGAGAGAATCATGGACATAAAGATTAAAAAAGAGTTATACAAATTAAGAATATTTGTGGATGACTTGGTTCTGCTTTTAGCAAATCTTTCAAAGTGAATTGGAGTTTTAATGAGTAAATTAAAAGAATTTGGGGCTTTAGTAGATTTCAAGATTAATAAACAGAATACTAAAATGTTAACCAAAAAAGTGAAGATACAAGATCAAACAGAATTAATGAATAAAACGAGGTTTAAGATTGAAAAGATAAAATACTTCACTATTACTATGACAAATATGAATTGTATGTTATTTCAAAATAACTATGTTAAGACATGGAATGAAGTTTAAAAAGGCATGTTAAGTTGGGATAAAGTATAATTGTCACTGTTGGAGAAAATTTCTGTGATTAAGTTGAATATTTTGCCTAGAATGTTATTTTTGTTTCAATAATAATTGTTTTAACAATTGATGTACCATTTAAACAGCAACAAAAGGATATATCTAAATTTGTTTGGTAGGGGGAAAACCCTGAGTATTATATATGGTATTATAAGATGCAAAGGAAGAGGGGGATTGGGTCTACCAGATTTCAAATTATACTTTGCCGCTGTTAACTTAGATGAAAGTGGATGTTGTTAAGAAATAGAAGGCTGTTGGAGACAGAAAGACATTATCTGAGATTTGGGTAGCATAATATCTATGATATGACTAAGCTAAGATTAATATAGATTTCATAAATCATTATGTCAGGTGGGCTATTTTTAGAGTATGAAATAAATAAATCTAGGTTATGCCCAAAAATACCTTTATGGTTGTCAGCTAAGAAGCATTTTATAGATGATAAGAGGTAAGTAAACATAAATGTTTAACTTATTGTGAGATACTAGGATTTTCTCAAGGAGATTGCAAAATAAAATTAAGGGAAGATTTGACAAAAGAAGGATATATTTGTTAATGGTTTTCCTATGCCCAATTATTAGAAAGATTTAAAATGGATAAAAGATTTTACAATTTTGAACAATGCAAGAGTGACTTTGAAATGGAATTATGTGCCAATGGGATAATTATGTTATTGCTAAAAGGTATAAAATTTTTATTGAAATATGAGACAGAAGAACAAGTGAAAGAATGTATACTAAAATGGGCTAAATATTTTGGTTACACTAAACAAATGGATCAACAGGAAAATGTGTGATTGAAAGAACTGAAATTTAATTATGTTCTAGTCTTAAAGGAAATTTTTATAAACACCGTACCATTGGTATTGGTCTCCAGAGAAATCATCTAGAACACGGGTGTCAAACTCGTCACATCATGTTGCCGTCATATGACATATCGCGTTATTTTTTCCCTTTGCAGAGCTGGGGTGGGCATGGCCTGTGCATGACGCATCGCCAGTTTGACACCCCTGATCTAGAATGTATAAAGGGTACTTCAAATTTATGCTGGAAATGTGAACAACATGAAGACATATTTTATCATGTGTGGTGGATGTTAAAATAACAAGGAAAGAAAAAAAAGATACAAATACATACACTAATTCAGAAGATTTTAAAGTCTAATGACCAATTACTATATACTTGAGTATAAGCCGACCTGAATATAAGCCGAGGCACCTAATTTTACCAAAAAAACAAAACAAAACAAAAAAACAACAACAAAAAAAACCTGGGAAAACTTATTGACTCGAGTATAAGCCTAGGGTGGGAAATGCAGCAGCTACTGGTAAATTTCAAAATAAAAATAGATACCAATAAAATTACATTAATTGAGGCATCAGTAGGTTAAATGTTTTTGAATATTTATTTCAAAGAAAAACAGTAAACTAGCTCTGTAAGTGCATAGTGTAAACTACACTATAACTAAATTACACAAGAGAACGTAGTATATATACCAAAAATAATTCAATAACAATTTAATCTGATACATTGGGTTAAGTGATGTAGGGCTTGATCTAATTTCAGGCAAGTTCAAGCCTCTGTTAAGAGATACCTGCATTCTCTCTCTTTCTCCCTTCCTTTTTCTTTTTTTCTCTTTCTTTCTTTGTCTCTTTCTTTCTTCTCTCTCTCTCTCTCTCTTTCTTTCTCCTTTTCTGTGAAGAACCCCAGAAGGTCTTTAGTAGGAGGAAGAAAAGCCAGACATTTTGAAACGTTTTGTAGTTTACCCTGAGCAAGGATAGCTAGTGCAGGCACTTACAATAAGCTCTCAACTCAAGTTCAGTGAATTTAGGGATCCCCAAACAGTGAGGATGAAGTGTGAGTAAAAGGGTTTACCCTTCTCTCCCTCCCCATCCTCTCTCTTTCTTTCTTTTTTTCTCCCTTTCTCCTTCTCATCTGGCATTCTTAGAGCTCCAATATTGATTAGCTTAGCCTGAGCAAGGATAGCTAGCAGCCAGCCTATTACAATAAGCTCTCAACTCAACTCAGTGCAAGTGGGGATCTCCCTAAACAGTGAGGATTTCTTTGTTTCTTTCTCCCTTGAAGCGCCCCCCCGCCAGCCCATTTTTGCTTCCAGGGGGCTGCAGGGAGTCTTGCTAGGCACCCCTCCCCCCCACACCCCATTTTGGCCTTAGCAAGCCTCCCTGCAGCCCCTGGAAGCCAAAACGGGTTGCAGGAAAAAAGGCATTTTTCCCTCACTTGAATATAAGCCGAGGAAGGCTTTTTTCAGCATAAAAAATGTGCTGAAAAACTCGGCTTATACTCGAGTATATACGATAAATCAGAAGTTTTTCTTTTGGCATTAATGGACAGACATCTAGATAAAAGCCATGGAATGTTGTTTTTATACATGACAACTGCAGCGAGATTATTATATCCCCAAATTGGAAGGATTCTGCATCACTCACAATGAAGGAATGGTTGGTGAATGTTTATTAGATTTCTATACCACCCTTCTCCCAGGGGACTCAGGTGAGTGTACAGCCATATTAAAATACCTAAATATATAAAATTTAAAACCAATTAAAATCAAATATATAAAATTTGGTCCTCAATTTAAAACACACATACACCCAATTAAAATTCATATTAGGCCAGACTGGCTTGCTGAAACAGAAGGGTCTTAAGGGTGCGGCGAAAAGAGCACAGGTTGGGGCTAAGTCGAAGCTCTAGGGGCAGCTCTAGGGGCAGCTCATGGTGAAGATGATGAAATTTCCAAAGATGGCTAAAATGACTTCCTTGGTTAGAGAAAACATAATATCTACATTTATGGCTGACTGAAAACTCCTTACAGATTTTTTTTTTTTTTACATGAAACAGGAAAAAAAGGCACAATGAGCTTTGGTTTTGAAGACTAGAAAATAAAATGAAATAACAGAAAAAAGATGAGGGTTTGTTTTTGTAATCATAGTATAAGAGAGAACTTTTGTAATCATAGTATAAGAGAGAACTTTGTAATCATATTTATATTAGTTGCAGAGGAAAATGGAAAATGGAAGCTTTTTCTTTTAATTTCTTTTTATCTTTTCTTGCTGCGCTTTTGCTTTTTTCTTTCTCTGTTTCTTTAGTCTGTATTAGACTAAATACAGTCTAAATACAGTCTAATATTTTATTTTCTCTTTTCTTTATTTTCTCTTTACAATTTATATATAGATAAAAGTGGCACATAAGATACTGGACACAATTACAAACTGAGGAATCCATCTGGGGACTCCTTCAGTTCACATCTACATGACAACTGAGTGGAGTGATTAAGTTAGTAAGTGGAGTTATTAAGAAAAACAAAGCATATACTATTACAAAACTTAAATCTATATGCAGGGAACACCCAGGGCACTTGCACGTTTCTCTTGCTGTGGTTTGTTGAACCAAACGGTTTGGTTCATACATGATGTGAAGCACACAAGGGCCACCCTGGCAAGCTATGTCAAAACTCAGCAATACAGTGGTTCAACCAAGCCTCTTGGGGTACTACTCCATACAAAAGTGATATCTCCCCCACAACAGTTTTGTGAAGCTACAAGGGAGAGGCCAACTTGTTCATAAAATGTGTGTTTTAATTATTCTCATATGCTTGAATTACATCCTATCCCATTGAACCTCTTTGGTCCTGACCTCTTGGACAAAGTGTCTCATTTCAGTAAGCCTGTCTGACCCACCACACCTTGACTCATGTGTGTAGCTTGCTTGTGTAATTTCCTGAACTCCCTATATAGATTTTATCACTCCTGTTCTTAATTCAGTTATTTGGGATATTTTGCTATTAGCTGTACCTAACTTCTCTCCAAGGCTAACTGAACATAACTGCTGGAACTGGGAACGCATAATAATCTGTCAATGTCCAGCTCTTTTTTCCAAGAGAAGAACAGAACAGAACATAATAACAGAATTGGAAGGGATTTAGCAGATTTTCTAATCCAACCCTTTGCTTAGGCGGGAATCCCTACACCATTTCAGACAAATGGTTGTCCAATCTCTTTTTTAAAGAGTGTTGGAGCATTCACAACTTCTGGAGGCAATTTGTTTCCCTGATTAATTGTTCTAATTGTCAGGAAATTTCTCCTTAGTTTTAGGTTGCTTCTCTCCTTGATTAGTTTCCATCCATTGTTTTTTGTCCTGCCTTCAAGTGCTTTGGAGAATAGCTTGATTCCCTCTTCTTTGTGGCAACCCCTGAGATATTGGAACACTGCCATCATGTCACCCCAATCCTTTTCATTAAACTAGATATATCCAATTCCAGCAACCATTCTTTGTATGTTTTAGCCTCCAGACCCCTAATCATCTTTATTGCTCTTCTCTGCACTCTTTCTAGAGTCTCAACATCTTTTTTACATCATGGCAACCAAAGCTGGATGCAGTATTCCAAGTGTGGTCTTACCAAGGCATTCTAAAGTAGAACTAACACTTCATGTGTTCTTGATTCTATTCCTCTGTTAATGCAGCCTAGAACAGAGTTGGCTTTTTTGGCTAAAGAGAACATTGCTTAATTTGGGCAAGAGATAGCAGACTAAAGAGGATGTTTCTAAGGCAGTATTTCTCAACCTTGGCAACTTTAAGATGTATGAATTTCAACTCCCAGAATTCTCCAGACAGCTGAGGAAGAAGTCCATACATCTCAAAGTTGGCAAGGTTGAAAAACACTATTTTAAGGCATCAGCTGGTTTTGCAAGATGAAGGTTTCAATTTCATAGATTGGATTTGGAACAGTGCTGGGCTTGGCAATCATCTTGCATGCACACTAGTTTCTGCCTTCCTACTTATAGTTCCAATGTACTTAGCAGGGCTGTTCTGAAGGCAAATACAGATAGTCCTCAACCTATGACAATTTAGCCCAAAATTTATGTTGCTAAGTGAGAAATTTGTTAAGTGAATTTTGCCCCATTCTACAACTTTTCTCACCACATTTGTTAAGTGAATCAATGCAGCTCTTAAATTAGTAACACATTTGGTTAAGTGAATCAGGTTTTCCTATTGACTTTGCTTGTCAGAAGGTTACAAAAGGGGATCACGTGACTCCGAGACATTGCAACCGTCATAAATATGAGTTAAATGTCAAGCATCTGAAGGTAAATCACGTGACCTGCAACGGGGATGCTGCAATGGTCATAAATGAGAAAAATTGTCATAAAGTCCCTTTTTTCAGTGTTGTTGTAACTTTGAATGGTCACTAAATGAACTGTTGTAAGTCAAGGACTACCTGTATTTAGGATTAACAGAGGATGCTTTTCTATCACTAGGCCCTTCTTTATGGGCAGGAAGCCACCATGAGAAAGGATCTAAGGTTTTCATGCAGGGTTATCATCGAATCAAAGGTGCTTAAACAAAACACAATATATTATTTTCATTATCTATACCAGACTATCATTGTCCCTGATCTTTTACAGAGTACAAAAAACCAGGGATTGCTGTTCTAAGGAGCATAAAATATCAAAAACACCAGGCTGGAATTTATGGTAGAATTATTCTGCGCTCCTGTGGTTATTTCTCTCATCGCTGAAGCACTGGAGGAACAAGATAGGAAAGGAACAATGTAGAAAAACTGAATTGTGTGAGAAGAATTACACCAGATTCTAAACTTTGGGATTGCTATGGCTTCCCTCTCTTAGAATGTCTTCATTGCTAAATGTCTGGAAAACTTGGGAAATGGCTATGGGCAACCAGGTTTCTTAATTCAAACAGAAATAATTTCACAATGTATTTCTTCACGCTTGTGCCTTGGTCAACAATCTCTTGTTATGAAAGCTTTAAATTGACATTTGAATTTCTTGATGTCTCTTTGGTACCTCCTGCTATCTTCTCAGCCTTTGCTCCTCTACACCACTCCAAAGGCTGGAACTCCTTCCAATCTAGGTTCACAAACTTCAGACACCCAGCTGTCATTGTATTGTAGCTATGAACACTTCTCAAATGCAACTCTGTTTTGTAATTTGGTGGCCTTGATGCATCAACTCCTGAAGCTCTTTACTAATGACAGATACTTTGCCCAGCAAACACTAATTTCAGTTCTGTCCCATCCAATTTTTTATTCCTTACTGCCAATATTCCTGTATCCTTGCACACCTCCAGTTCTTATCCCAACTATCCTGGTTAGACCACATCTGCAAAAGAGACCATATAATCTCCAAACTAACCTAGAGCAATAAAAATCTCTCTATGGTTGAAGTAGGATGAGTAAGTTAAAGTGTGAAAGCACTAACAACAACTTCCTTTATAAGAAGGCTAAGACCCCATTTGTACTTGAGATACTCAACCACAGATTAAGCCTTGTTTATAGTAGTGGGAGCACACTCCAGCCACCCCAATCAAACTTCTCTCACCTGTCACACTTCCTTTAGCAAAGAATGGAGCTGGTAGCTGGGGAGTGACCTGGTCTGATGAAAGTCCATTTGGGAAAGAGAGTATCCTTAACTGATCAGATGTACTGACAGTGCTTACATCTTATATAAATGGGAGGGTGGGGGAAGCACAGGAAGAAACCAGGATAGGTATATCTCTTCTCAGCCTGCAATGCCTCACATAAATTCTATCTTCTTCACAACCGTAAGGTGAACGGGACCCCCGCCCTCTGCTATGTAATCAAGTGCAGCAGTCCAAAGTGTATGGGAGGGTTGGCTGGCATTGTATGAGGCAATGGGGCACATTATGGCAACCACTGGTGCCAAAGGATGTGAGAATGTCGCTGCAACCATGTGAAATCTTTTGAATACAACCATGTGGCTCCGGCCCCCACCCCCACCTCCCTGATCACAGATGGGTTCATATTTCACAAGTTCAAGCTGGAGTGGGATCTGGGAACAGAGAGAGGGGGTGGGGCTGGAGGAGGGAGAAGGATGGAGGGGGGACAAGTGGATGTGGAGTTACCACTCACCTTGCATCAGCTTCACTGTAGTATTCTCTGGCAACAATGTCTTCGAAGAGCTCACCGCCCGTGACCCTGCAAGGTGACACAAACAAGATTTCAACCAAAGTTTGACATTTGTCAACAGGACATTTGGAGAGTATAACACTGTCAACCCTTCACAGCAGACCAGACTAGGAAGTTCAAGGTATACATGTCAACACTACTTTAATCATAAAGTTATGGCACAAAATTGTTGTTGTTTTAATTGGCTTTTAATTACTTTACCTTTTATCATTGTATGTTTTAACTTGTGTTCGCCACCCTGAGTCCTTAGGGAGAAGGGCGGCATATAAATTTTTGGTTAATAAAATAAAATAAATAAATAATAAATAAAAATAAATAAATAAATAAAATATGCAGTACTGAATGTAATTCTCCCCACCTTATCCCTTTATCTTCATGAGAACAAGAAAGGGTCTTCCCAAAAGTGCTTTTTCAAAAGGAAACTGGACTTTCTTTGTTTTTGCTTGAAGACGTTTTGTTTCTCATCCAAGAGGTTTCTTCAGAACTGAAGGTTCATGCATATTGAAGATTTGAACTGAAGAAGCTTCTTGGATGAGAAGCGGAAACGTCTTCAAGAAAAAACAAAGGAAGTCCAGTTGCCTTTTGAAAAAGCACCTTTGGGACAACCATGACCTGGATGACTGAGAATCTCCATAGACAAGAAGGGTCTTGTCTGAGAAATTTTCTCATGTTATAATTCTGGCCAGGACTCAGATTTTTTTAATCAGACTTTTTCCCTCAAGTTTCTCAAGGTTATTCCTTCTTCCCATTATAACCACTGAACACAACTATTCCTGAAAGGCTTGGAGCATTTGCTGCAAGTCCTAGCCTTCTTTCAGCCTCTTACATAATTGCCTGGCCCATCATCCAAATAAATTGTCATGGACCCAATTTTTGTTCCATCCGGAATCTCACCAAAACCAATGTAAGTCTACCTTGTTGAGCATCTGTCAAGGTTTGCTAATGTGACAAAATTGTATTTATTTGGTCAGAAAAGGCCTAATTTTTCTAACTTTATTTTGAAAATTAATTCTAACTTTAAATATATGTAGTTTAAAATCTCACTGCAGCTACCCCAAAATGGTACATTTATATTGAGGTCATTTGTCCACTTTCTTTTTCTTCTTCCTCTCTTCTCCTCTTATAAGGAGAAGTTCTTATATTTTATCTCTCATCCAGATAGAGGACTAATTATTTCAGGGTAAGAAACCTTACAACAAATACAGTAAACAAGTAAGAAAAATATACCAAAGCCATTTAAGGCATGAATTAAAAAAGGGAAGAAATACAGCTAAATTTAATTTACATGACTACCATTCAGTAGGCTTCTATACTGCTTTTTCTCCTTACAAGATATTCTTATTCATAAACTGATTCATACATTGCCTTTTCTTCTTGAACATGTTCATTCTTTCTGAGGATCTGATCAACTCCATCCAATTACAATTTTCTCAATCTCCCACTTTACTCTTGACCAATAGCACTACTTTTCTGCCATCTTAAATTTCTCAAAACATTTCCCCATTTTTAGCAAATATTCCATGCAGGAATTCAACAAATCCATCTGCTTGCTCTAGTTATGTGGCATTTATGTATAACTTACAACTGTTCATGCTATCTTCCTGGGTAACACAACTATTGATTTTGATATATTAATTTTCAGATCCATACTCTTTATTGCACAGTACAGTTTACACTACATATCTTTTGTCTATGGAGATTCAGGTCATCCAGCTCATGGTTGTCCCAAAGGTTTCCTTTCCCCCTCTTTCCCCCTTTTAAAAACTCCCTTTTTATGACCCTGTAATCCCTTACTTTGGGGTAGAGTTGGGGCAACTGGATGGACCTACGTGTTTACTGGCCAAATGCCCTTCCTGACGCTCATGCGGAGTTCACAGCAGATTTTTTCTCTTTGCACCCTAGGAGAAAAATATCTGCTTCTACCCTCTAAATCAACCAATGTGTAACAACCTCCCTCTCTCTGTCTTCTTATTTGTCTTAACCCTGTGATGGCGAACCTATGGCACGCGTGCCACAGGTGGCACATGGAGCCATATTGGTGGGCAAGTGAGCTCAGCTCTGGCACGCATGCAGGCACTGGCCAGCTGATTTTTGGGCCTTCTGGACCCACTAGAAGTAGGGAAACAGGCTGTATACTGCCTCTGGAGGGCCTGGGGGGGGGGGGAGAGGCCCATTTTTTGCTCTCTCTAGGCTCTATGGCCTGTCTAGGAGCCTGGGGAGGGCGAAAACAGCCTTCCCCAGCCCCCCCAGAGGCCCTCAGAGGCTGGAAACGGCCCATTTGCCAACTTCTGGTGGGACTGGAAGGCCTGTTTTTTTGCTCTCCTCAGGCTCCAGAGCCTCTCTAGGAGCCTGGGGAGGGCAAAAACGGCCTTCCCCATCCCCCCCGGAGGCCCTCCGGAGGCTGGAAACGGCCCGTTTGCCAACTTTCAGGCCCACTGTGCCATTGCGTGCCAAAAGTGAGGGAAGCACGGGGGTGTGTGTGTGTCATGCACGCATGTGCGGTGGGAGTGACATATATAATTATGGATGTGGGCACGCGCATGCGTGACCCCCCCCCCCGCATTCCCCCCGCTTTTGGCACGTGATGGCAAAAAGGTTAGCCATCATTGTCTTAACCTGCTGAGGAACAAAAATGTTGTCTGGCCAACCTTAAGCCACATAGCAGTTCTGAAATACTATTCATTTCAGAACTGCTACTCATTTCTCAAACTTTCTATCAGAATTCCACCAGATATCTTCTGAACAAGTTAAATCTCCTATGAGTTTTTAAAAATAATTTTGTTTTTGGAGAATTTTTTGTTGAGGGCTGGTTTTATTTTATTTTGATTGTTTCACTGTTGTGGTTACTTTAATTTTTCAAGTCCAGCTCTGCTGTCTATTATGTTATTAGGCCATTCATTTTTGATACCAAAATAGACAACAGCAGACACATTATCATCAACACATTATATCTCAACCAGGATAAAAGCAGGCAGCCTCCCTCAGCCTTCAGGCAAGGCTCTAAGAAATTGCCATCCATACACTAGACCAAAAATTATCATACAAATTCATATACAGTACAATACCATTAAAGGCAATGTAGGATAGGTAGAAGGCAGATCATCCAAGGCTCTATTCAGATGCCTGGTATGAAGAATGGCAGATGAGTACTCAGAGTTCAGTTGTACTTAAAAAATCCATATTTGCTGAACAAGATGGGTGGCATAATGAATGAATGAATGAATGAATGAATGAATTTTTGCCCCATTAACCAAAAACACAAGAAATGTGATCAGATGGAGATAAGGAAATTAAACTCATCACCAGGAATAAAGAATAGCCACCTAAATCACTGTCCATGCCCCAAGAATATTATTTGATTAAACCTGGTCAAAATACTGGGCTGCTATATTGTGCAAAACCAATGGAAGGCTCATAAATACACTCACCCCAATGGAAGGCCCATTGAATTCAATGGAATAAAAGCCCAAGAAACATGTTCCTGTACAGATGCATACCTATCGTATATTTGAGTCAGGAATGTGGCTTTTGGACTAAAATTTAGATTTATTCCTACATTCCATTACAAATAAAAATTATTCATTCTGACCACTCTGCAGGGATGTGTATAATTCTGTACTTTTCCCTTTAAGATATCAAATGTTAATTGATTAATTAAAAACTTTGAGAGAGGCTAGAACAGGGGTCAGCAACCTTAAACCCTCAAAGAGCCACAAAGTTCCTAACCAGAAGCCCCCCGTTCAATTCTGGAGCCAACTAGAAATCCGGTTTCCCCCATCATAGAGTCTTCTCTTAGCGCGGTGTCCTTTTTCCTCTACTTGTCTTAACCAAAAACCCTATCAATTGTGGAGCCAACCAGAAAACTTGCCATAGAATCTCCTCCTGGGACGCTATGCTCCCCCCCCCTTTAACCGGAAGCTCCTCTCCAAATTGTGGCACCAACCAGTGACAGGGAGCTGCAGCAGAGGAATGAAAGAGCCACGTGCAGGTCCAGAGCCACGGGTTGCTGACCCCTGGGCTAGAAGGAAGAGGAGCTGTCATGTGTTAAATAGCTGGATGCCAGAAATGCACAAGAATGATTCCTCTTTGATACAGAAATGCAGAGATTAGGAAACAGAGTGGAGTGGATATAAATGTTACAGCAGAGACCCAAATGGATGATTCAGCTCCCACATCATTACTGCAACTGATTACTATAGATCAAGTCTTAGGCATTAGAGGCACTAGAGCTCTTCAAACACCTTCACTGGATGACCATAACCTGTTCCTCTTCTATCCCCTCATTTCACACAGATGCTCCTGAATCTGCTAGGTATTCAAGGAACCCAGATTTGGCACACAAAGTAATTGAAAGAGTACTGCACTGGATGGGCTCTAGAGCTGGGCGTAGAGCCACCTTTGGCCACTGCAGAATGTACATGAAAGGAAAAAAATCTATCAGTAGCTTTCAATTCTTCCTGTTGCAGCCATGGCCTTGCCAAGGTCTGTGTGACTCCAAGCAGAGAGAGAGGAAGGAAGGAAGGGAGGGAGGGAGGGAGGGAGGGAGGGAGGAAGGAAGGAAGGAAGGAAGGAAGGAAGGAAGGAAGGGGGGAGGAAGGGAGAGAGAGAGGGAAAGAGAGAGAGGGAGAGAGAGAAGCAGGAGCTGCACTGACTCAGAGGACAGCTAAATATAGTTTGCTGTTTAACTGGAGCTGTCAGAGAGGAGGAGGAGATGAGATCACTGGTTTCTATATCTGGAAATCAAGTGAGAGGCAGCCAAGCAAAGCACACCGTGTCTCTGTGCCTCCCCCCACGGTCAGATACTTTGCCCAGGACAAGGCCTACCAAATAAAAGGGGACAAGGAACTAAGGCACGATCACCATCTGGAGCCCTGGAGCCAACCTTCTGTGTGGTTCCTAGCTGGCCTAATCTGGGTCTTCAAATAGGGTAGAGCAACAATGGGCCTCTCCAGCCTGCCAGGGTCCCTGAGTCACAGCTATCATCCCAATAGCCTCCTTTCCCTCTCTTCCCTGCCCACCCTTTAATGCTAATGGCAGCCCTGCAGCTGCAATCTTCGCCCACCTACATCCATTAATATGGCAATGCCTGCCCAGCTCCTGAGGCAGCATGCAAACATTTGCTCAGAAGGTACCGGAAGGCAGGGCATAAGGCTATCCAAAGCAACCCACAAAGAGGATGATCAACTTGTGGCAGCCAAAACACATTGCCAGAAGGAAAAGCACAGAGGGGAAGACTTATAAAGATGAGCAAATTCCAGAAAGACCTTGGCTGGTATAGAGTTTCTTCAGAACCAAGTACTACTTACAGATCAAAGACGAGGTAGTGGAAACCTTCCTCGGATATGCTGTCATGGAGGCGAACTGCAAAAGAAGCACAACAGATATGTTACATTGGGCAAAGAACTTCCTAAATTCTGCAGTATCTTTTATTATCCTTGCCCTCCTTCTGTCTATTTGATGCACTACATAATCTCACAGATCGCAAGTCCAGGGAATAGCAACACTGCACCCATTGTAGCCAGTTCTCAAAGTTCTAGGATTCAGCAACACAGCTCCAAGAAAGATCTGCAACAAAATAGGTGACCTGCAGCTTCCCATCACCTCCAGAGTCCAAGTATATTGGCATTTTTGCTGTCCCACTGTTTTATCTATGTTGTATCTATTATTTATGATGATTGTATTTTATGATTATGATTATCACTTGTTGCTTGTTGCTTGTATGCGCCCCGAGAGCTTATGCACCCGAGACAAATTCCTTGTGTGTGTCCAATCACACTTGGCCAATAAATAAAGAATTCTATTTCTATTATCATCTCCCCCACCTCCCCAATCTTGTTGGATTTGGATCTGTAATGCCCTCTGTGATATCTGCACTAGGCTGTTCCCTGCCCATAAACCTATTTGGTGGGAGAAAATTAGGCCATAATTAAGTCTGGATTTTCTGCCTTAGAATCCAGATGACCATCCTGTCTAGAATCCCTTTTTCAAGAGCACCAAAGAAAACCAAGCAAAACCTGACAAACACAGATCCTGACTACTAACCTCCACCATTGGCCCATTGGTTTTTATAAGAGTCTAATATCAACTATTTTTCAAATTGAACCTATGGTGCTCAATACTCCATTATGGGATCTGGTTATAAATCCCAACAAAGCAGGATAAAAAGGTGCCTCCAGTGACGGTGAAAATAAAAATCAATTAATGGGGTCTAAAACCTAATCCACTAAACATGCAGAAGTTTTTCAAACATGGTTGTAGTTCATTTGGTAAAAGCACCACAGGGGCTTTTTCAAAAGGCAACTGGACTTTCTTTGTTTTTCTTTGAAGACCCTTTGCTTCTCTTCAGTTAGAACTGAAAACACTTCTTGAGGGGAAGCAAAACGTTGTCAAGGAAAAACAAAGAAAGTCCAGTTGCTTTTTGAAAAAGCATCTTTGGGACATCTATGACCTGGATGATTGAGAATCTCCATGGACATGTAGTTCAAAATGTACCAAAGTACTTAGCAACATGCAATGAAGGGCGGTGGGACTGTATTTTTAACAAATGCATACATATTTTAACAATATAGCAATGAATTTAATTTGCTCCGGCTGTTTTTTTATTTAATGATTCTCGGCTACATGTTTATTTGAATATGCCTGAATTTTAATAGGACAGAAGATAAACGGATCTCTCATGGTATGCCAGCACTGTAATTCTGTTAAGGAGAAAGAAAAACAAATCCATAGAGATTCAACATTTTGGGGAGTGGGGGAGAAGCTGGCAGGGCAGAGAACATTCTTATAAATACCTCATATCCAAAAAAGGACTTTCTTGCACCCCATAGAATTAAATCTGACTAAAAATAAAAAATAAAACTTGTAATGTGTCGAAGCCTGTTAAAAACAGAACAGAAGAAGGAACAAACTGGCAGATCACCTAGCAAATATGGTGTGAGTCTGGCCTGACAGCTTCATTCAAAGCAGCAAACTTTCCAAATTCTGCTAAAACTTGACTTATTCATGGAACATATACCCTGCAGTATACATATTCCTGACCATTTTTTCCTGCCCTACAGGACTGTTACCCAGATATATTTGGCTGAATGACAGTGATATACCAAAGTCATCCAGATTACAAATGTCTCAAAAGTGCTTTTTCAAGAGGCAACTAGACTTTCTGCTTTTTCTTTGAAGACATTTCACTCCTCATCCAAGAAGCTTCTTCAGCTCTAACTGGATGGTGGGGAATGGAAGGATTTATACTCCTTGCAGACAGCTGGCCATTTGCATTCTTTTAGTGAGTCATTAAGGCCAGCTGGAAGTTTATCTGTGTCATCAGGATCACCTGAATGATGCAAATGAGTGTAGAGCCTTCTTGGAACTGTTGAAAGGACTGTGTTGTAGACTGGAGATAGATGATGTCGTATTCCTCCCCCTCTGTTGAAGTGAAACGTCTTCGAAGAAAAAGAAGAAAGTCCAGTTGGCTCTTGAAAAAGCACCTTTGGGACAACCATGACCTGGAAGACTGAGAATCTCCATAGACATCCAGTGTGATTCATAGTTTGGAGGGTGGGGGGTTGTTTGAACCCAGCTCCCTGCAACCCTAGTGTGAGGTTCTAAATTCTACACTGCACTGACTTACATAACTACATATGAAATCACAAGCTGAAAGAAGAGACTGATTCCTGATGCAAGAGGGACTTCTTCAATAAGTTGAAGAAACCTTTTTGTTACTACAGGTAGTCCTCGAATTACAACCATAACTGAGCCCAAAATTTCTGTTACTAAGTGAGACATTTGTAAAGTAAATTTTGCCCCCTTATATGAGCTTTCTTGCCACAGTTATTAAGTGAATCATGATAGTTTTCAATTTAGTAACACGGTTGTAAAGTGAATCTGGGTTCCTCATGAGGTTGCAAAAGGGGATCCTATAACCCTGGGACACTGCAACCATCATAAATATGAGTCAGTTGCTAAGTGTCTGAATTTTGAACACATGACCATGGGGATGCTGCAATGGTCATAAATGTGAAAAATAACGATAAGTCACTTTTTTCAGTGTTGTTGTAACTTTGAAGAATCATTAAACGAACTGTTGTAAGTCGAGGACTATCTGCAATTGAAATACAATTCTCGAAGGAATACTTTCACATCATGATCATAAACAGAAATCTCTCAAAACATAGATCACATCATCCAAGACCGAGGATAAAAGAAGCTCCCCCTAACGATCTAATTGAGCTTCCTGCATGGTCCAGGGGATTCGAAACAATGGTTTTCATGGCATCTCCCCACCATTATCACTTTATTTTTTTTCAAAAATCCCTTTTGGATCTTAATGTAACCAGTATCTCTTTTCCTCCCAACCTCAGTACTGTACTATGTTTCTCTAGAAAGAGAATTGGGGTGAATATAAAATAGTGGTAAATTTATAGGAGGGGAACCAAATTATATTCTAACCTCAACAGATATTTCCAGGATTGCCTTACACCTGGTTGCAGAATTACACAGGATGCTATACAACTCCTAATAATCCAACACTTCCATGACTTTAAAAGGGTTGAAACTAGGAGATATTGTTCCATCACAGCACCAGCATTACAGAATATTTGGATATTTATGGATATTATTGGATATTTATGGAAAGAATTAAAAACTCAGTTATTCCAGAGAGCCTTTGACAATTGAATATCACCTTGCTATTATATGCTAGGTTACATTGGGGCCTATTGGGTGATTATTGCAGGATGGTTGCCCTTAGGGATATTATTAATTTAATTATAGAGGTAGAGCATTACATTTTTTTTACTTGTAAACTTTTTGTTTTTGCTGTGGACATTAAAATGTTGACTTTTTGCCAAAGTCCATTGGAGATGGGTGGCTAATAAATTCAAATTAATCATCATAATGAAAGAAGTAATAATTTGGGAGGGAGGGAGGAAGGAAGGAAGGAAGGAAGGAGGAAGGAAGGAAGGAAGGGCCAGCTTGGATGTGGTGCCTTATTTGCTGACTCCAAGATCAGCTCTGGATGCAGAGGAATGAGCATTCGCAGGAAGACTATTCAGCAGGGTTGTCTACAGAGCATGGGGGGAAAAAAGACAAGTTGAGAGCTGGGTTGTGCGATTAAAGTGCCATCCATTTTGAGTGGATGTGTCTCTCTGTGTATGTTGCATGTGACACATATAAAAGCCAGAAAGAGCTTCAATCACACCATCCCAGACATCAACTTGCCTTCTTTTTAAATCATATTGCAACATCTCTGTACTTTAGCATTGGTTATTTGGAGAAGAAACCAGGCTCAATACTTAGCTTTTTTTCAGTAGTATTAAAGCAAAACATAGCATCATGCAACACAGCAGGGAAATCTTGGAAGAGCACAAAGGGAAACACAAATCATCCTTCTTCCAAAAAGAAATTTTGAGCTAAAAATCTTGCAAACCTCAATGTGGCTTCTATGAACCATAATCTGAAACAATTCATGGTTTATGTTTATTCTTACTTCAACCATGGCATTTTGTTTGAATTCAGATGGGGATGCATTTATGATAAAAAAGGTTAACTGTCCCCTTCTAGTTTCTGGACCTTACAATGGAACTATTTCTTAACTCTACTAACAGAATAACAGACTTGGAAAGGAACTTGGAGGTCTTCTAATCCAACCCCCTGCTCCTGCAGGAAACCCTATGCCATTTCAGATAAATGACTGTCCAATCTCTTCTTAAAAATCCCTAATGATAGAGCACCTGAATTTCTGGAGACAAGCCATTCCACTGATTAATAGTTCCCACTGTCAGAAAATTTCTCCTTAATTCTAAATTGAATCTCTCTTTGATAAGTTTCCATCCTTATCCTGCCTTCAGGTGCTTTGGAGAGTAGGTTGACCACATTCTTTGTGGCAGCCCCTTAGATTTTTTTATTTATTTATTTATATGCCGCCCTTCTCCGGAGACTCAGGGCGGCTTACAATGCATTAAGCAATAGCCTTCATATTTTGTATATCTTATACAAAGTCAGCTTATTGCCCCCACAATCTGGGTCCTCATTTTACCTACTTTAGAAAGAATGGAAGGCTGAGTCAATCTTGAGCCTGGTGAGAATTGAACTCGCAGTAATTGCAGGCAGCTGGAAGCTAAATACTACTTTTAACAGTAGCATTAGTCTGCATTAGTCTGCTGTGCCACTCAGGCTCCTATTGGAACACTGCTGTCATGTCACCCCTAGTCCTTCTTTTCATTAAACTAGACATACCCAGTTCCTGCAACCGTTTTAGCCTCCAGTCCCTTAATCATCTTTGTTGATCTTCTCCGCACTCTTTCTAGAGTATCAACAACTTTTTTATTTCATGGTGACCAAAACTGGATGCAGTATTCCAAATGTGGTCTTGCCAAAGCATTATAAAGTGCTATTAACACTTCACATGATATTGATTCTATCCCTCTATTAATGCAAACCTATTTGGGAATACAGCTAGTTTTTCTCCACCTTGCATATCTTAGTTCCAATTAGACCGTGATGTATATACCTTTGTTTTTTAAGTAAACAAATAGACAGTAATAATGGTAGCAAGCTGCTGTTGGCAATGTTTACATGTTACAGTCTTTGAGACAAACCAAGTCTCTTCTTACCTATAGTTAATGTTAAGCTTCCTTAGTGTTGTGTACACACTCATCTCCTTTTCTAAAAGCACCACTTCAGGCTAAAGCACCCCAATGCTGCCAAAAACCAAGAGGAGAGGATTTAATTTGGCTGCCAAGAATTGGTGTAGGGAAATAAGAGCAGTGGAAAGGAACATGATTCTTTCCCTGAAGAACCAAGGGAAAATATGCCTTTCAGAATTTTGCTTCTGCTACGTGGCTTTGGGAGAGATATATTACTCCTTGCTAAAAGGAGGTTAATTAAATTGAAAAGGAGGGGTGGGAATAGTTGGAAAGAGATGCTGATGCCTTAGAAAGTTTTGCAATCCAGTGTGCATCAAGAGAAAATGTCTAGCAGAAAACACAAAAACAGTGCCAAGCCTATAAGCAAGATACAGGTTTGGCTACATTGGGAGTGGGGGGAATTCTGATTTCAACTCCTGATCTGTCCTCAGATATATTATGGATAATGTCTATGGTGATTCTCAATCATTCAGGTCATGGTTGTCCCAAAGGTGCTTTTTTCAAGAGGCAATTGGACTTTCTTAGTTTTTCCTTGAAGACCTTTTGCTTCTCATCCAAGAAGCTTTTTCATCTGTTCTGACTAAATGGTGGAAGGATTTATATTCCTTGCAATCATCTGGTCATTAGCACTCTTTCTGAGAGCCATTGAGGCTACTTGGAGTTTATCCCTCAGGGGCACAGATAAATAATTCAGGTGACCCTGAGGGCACAGATAAACCTCAGAGTGGCCTCAACGGCTCTCAGAAAGAGTGCTAACGACCAGATGACCTCAAGAAATATAAATCTTTCCATTCTCCACCATTCTGTGGTGGTTCGCAACAGGGCCGCACAGCCCCGTTGCGGAATGGTAGTAAAGGTAAGTAGAACCCACCCCTGATTCATAGGGACTATGACTCCTATCCAGTCAACAGAGTGCCTGTTGCAGTTCAGGGGATAATTGCCACCTATCTAATTTCACTATTTCTAAACGAAATAAGATTAATGGACCCCATATAATTAATGCCTCCTCATCTTTCCTGATGATGAACACCTAACTTCCTTAAAACTCTTTGAGGAAATTCAGTTTCAGAGCCTAAAGGGCTTACATTACACACTGGGAGAGAAACCGGGCACTTCTGTCAGTCAAAGCAAATCCATGATTTGCTGAGTAAACCAAATTGGACATTGTCCTAAGCCCTAAATGGCTGTTCACAGACATCAAGGCTGCTTTGCATATTGCAGGCAGTCAAAACGATGCAAACTACCCGACAATTTCATGCAACCCAACCCAATCAATTTTCTGGACCCATGAATCTTCTGCTCCTGTACTGGTCTTCTATATCTTTCTAAGATCACTGAAGCTAAAGTGCATCTATTTCAATTCCATTATACAAGAACGTTTCTTTTTCTTTTGCACTTGTGGCTGTCTCTAAATCTACCCAGAAGATACCCATGACGACACAGTTTCCATAGAAACTAATGCATTGGGAAGAGGGGGGTTGAGAATAGAAGATTTTTCTAAAAGAGCCAAAAAGCCCCATAAGGATTAAAACAGAATAACTAGCATAAACACACTGAGTCCATTACAGCAAGCAGGGAGTTCAGTTTTAATTGCCTACTTGATTGAGATGGAGAGAGACCTGGTCAAGATGATGCTTCCTGGAAGCATCGTCTTCTACCAACCTTGTTGTCATTAGCAACTGCAATGGATTTGCAAAAGTCTTAAAAGGTGGTACTGGGAACAAAGGGGGCAGGTTGACCTGTTATTCAAGCAAAAAATGCACGTCCACCTTTCATAATAACAATTGTGGAACTCGCTCTTTGAATTTATAGCCTACTTTTCTTCAAAATAAAGCAGAAGAAGAGACACCATTGGCGTTCATTCGATTTGCAGGATATTTTTCAAACAACCTTGGGAGATAAAATGGTGGGACGCTATTAGGATTTCACAATAACTATTCAATGCCATAAGAGTAAGTCTAAATTTCAATTTCATGAAATTTGGTAGGAATGGTTTCCTGAAAAGACTTAAAATCGGGCAAAGTGATATAAAGGCAGAACTGTTGTCCCAAATGGAGAGGAGTGAAGTGGCAAGCCAAACTTTCATGCATGTTGATCAAGGACTGAAATCCAGGGAGATCTCGAGAATAAATAATGCACAGATTTGGGTGACAGTTGTAGTTTGATTTGAAGACTACATTTTAAACTCATCCAAATTTCACAATTGCTTTTAAGTATAAATCACTCCGCCAAATCTTTGTATAATAAGCTAAAATCAAGCCATCTTTAAGTGTGTGTAGAGAAAAACATTATTACAGCAGGCTCGCTCTTTCCCTCCCCCCCCCCCCCCCCCCCCTCTCTCCTTCCCACACACCCATACACACACACACCACACACACACACACACACACACACAACCCCCCGAAGTTCAGCAAAGAACAACCTTATCCCACTTTTCTTTTGGGAAGCATTCAGCCTCCTCCAAATTGAGTCCTTGCCAGGGGGATGAACTTCAGTTACTCCTACGCATTTCTGGATTTAAAGTCTGCACCCTGGTTTTAAGTCAGAAACAAATCTGGAGCCAACAGAAGTGAAAAAGGGCAAAATATGGTCCATCTTACCAGGATTTAAAAAAGAAACCAACTGGGTCAGCTATCCAAGGCAGGGTTCCATAAAGCCAACCAATATCAGTGAAAAATTCTCTAATAAAGGCACTGTAGTATCACACTAGAATTTATATTTATGTAGAAAATTCACAAATATAAGAAAAAAATCACCATCAATCAGGGTTTTTTTTAAAAAAGTGTGGCACTTTTCTCTTCTTTCTAGTACTTAAAGGGATGGCAAAGAGGAAATCTCCTGCAAAGTTTTTACTGGTTTTACTGGAAGAATACTGAGAATATTTTTAATATTATTCAATCCAAATTGTCTAATTGTTTGGCAACTTTAAGAGGCATGGACTTCCCAGAATTCTGGGAGTTGAAATCCACACATCTTAAAGTTTCCCAAGTTAAGAAATATAGACAATCTCGATGTTTGCCATGTACACCATCCCATTCCATCCCATCCTCCTCTTCTCCATTTCCATCTTAACCAAGAAATATTTACCAATGTTGGAATGCTTCAGGAGACGGCAGATGCGAGCTTCTCGCTCCAACTTCTGGTGATCTGGAAAGAGAAGAAGAACATACATCCTTTAGCATGCCATGGATGTCAGATCCCATAATATTAGTTTTTTTAACAGAACATCAAGGAGAGAAATCAGCATTTTTCTGAAGGCAATAAGTTAGTTCAAAACTCCATTGCTTCCAATAATAAGGTAGAAAAGTTCCTGTTGAGGGCTATTGGCTATAACAAAAAATATCACCAAACAGAGTAGCCCAATGCACTGCTCCCATCAGCTAGTTTTCTATTTGAATTTCGAGCATGTGATTTCAACTATGTTCTTGCTTATATAAACAAAATCTACTGCATCATTTCTGTACATGCATTGACAAACCTCGCTATTGGGGAAGCTGAGAGAATCTAACTAAAGCAGTTAAGATGTTGAATGTACAAACTTTATAAATTTGTTAACTGAAGCAAAATGGTGGTGAAGGTTCATTCTTATAAACAGAAGAACACCAACATTGACATCCCCTAAACTCCACTGAAAATGTTTCCTAGCCTGGTAACAAAACATTTGGAAACCAACCCACAAGGTCAGAGAATGAACTTCCACCTTCATCCTATATCTGAGCTACAGATATTCACCACTATTGCAAAATATACATAGATTTATTTTAGAGTAATAAAATGCAATGCAAGTTATGTAAGGATACTAAGTATAAACTGTAAAAAAAACAGAGGCTGAGCTGGAATCAGTGAGACTCAGAAATCAGCTGAATAAATTACCCTTCATTTGGTACTAAATCAAAATCAATATTAATATTAGCCTGTTATCTTAAAGAAGACATTTCATAAATGTGAAATGCTGACATCTCTAGAATTTCTCGCTTTCCATCGTATGATAGCAAAAGAGGTAAACCCAACTCTATTCCAAAATGATGGTTTCAAATAAGGGTTAGAAGTAGTCCTTGACTTACAACAGTTCACTCAATGACAATTCGAAGTCAATTATGACCATTTTTCGCACTTTCAGCCGTTGCAGCATCCCCAGGATTATGTGATCAAAATCCAGATGCTTGTCAACTGACATCCTGGGGTCACATGATCACCTTTTGTGACCTTCTGATAAGCAAAGTCAGTGGGGAAGCCAGATTCATTAACACCCAGGTTACTAACTGAACTGCAGTGGTTTACTTAACAACTGTGGCTAGAAAGTTCGTAAAATGGGGCAAAACGTACTTAACAAATGCCTCACTTATCAACATAATTTTTTGGTTCAATTGTGGTCATATGTTGAGGACTACCTGTACTTAGGAATCAAATTTCAGGAACAGTGAGATGTTCAGCCATTTTACTATTTATTACAGTTCCAATCCACTCAATAATCAAACGGTCTATTTTCACCGAAAGGAAGGTCCAGCAAATGTTACAAAACGGTCTATTTTCACCGAAAGGAAGGTCCAGCAAATGTTACAAAAACCCTGTGGGTTTTTTCTGAACACACTCAAATTGACCTGCTCTAAATATATACATATCTTGTTATTTTACCAAATCAGTTACTCTTAAAAGGGATATAATAAGTAGTTTGATCAAAACCAATAATATGTAGGATTAAAGTGTTTTAATGGCTTCTGTTATATTCCTCCTCAGATACTTTATCTTTTCAATGAAAAGTGGCTCTCTTTTGATTTGCACATAGAGGATATTAAGAATGGGATTAAGAAAGCAAAGAGAGAGAAGCGTTTCTTTCTCAAAACTGGGGAAATTCAGTAGAATTTAGTAGAAACAAATGGAAGTACTTGGTGCAAGACATAATTAACGTTTTTCTATCGCAAGAGATTGTAACATCCATTGCTGTTCTTGAGAAAGAGGCAAGGATCCATTGCTCCCATCCTCAGAAGCCTGACTCCTGGGTCTCTGCAAACTGAATGAAAATTATCATAACTTGTAATTATCACTTCAGTAGAGGCCTATAAGATGAGGTCAGCTTTTAAAAAAAATCTTCAGCACTCAAATGCATTAAAAAACTGTGCTCAATTGCCATAATGGAGGGAAAGACAGAGTTTATTGCAGGCAGAAACCAGAGTGCAAAATAAAATATGTTAACAATAAAATAAGAATAAAAACGTTACAGTTGGTGGCAGGTTGGATGGAAATGCATAGAGGCATAGCTATTTGCTGCCTCCAATTTTATAGTATGGCAATTTCATGTATGTATGTAAAGTAGGTATGTCTGTAAATGTGTAGGCATTTTCATTCAAGGTTCAACATGTTTCCCTATAGGATAATAAGAGAATGAAGCTGGCTCCTAACGCCAATTTGATAATATGACAATTTTGTCTCTATAGGCAGTCCTTATCTAGCAACCACTACTAATATCAGTAATTTGGTCCTTAAGCAAAGCAGTCACTAAGTAATACTGCAACTGTGCTTGTGATCTCACTTCAGCTTTGCTTTGCTTTACAAACCTATGAAAATTATAAATGCAGTTTGGTAGTTAAGTTACTTTTTCATCATTGTTATAACTGTGAATGGCCACTAAACAAGACACTTGCTAAATGAAAACTGTCTCTCCCCCTCCCTCTATCTATCTATATAACTATCCATCCATCACACTTTTATCTAAGTTAAATACGTTTCACCATGCAATAATAAAAAGAATTATACTGCTTCCTCAGTTTTTCTTTCCCAGAAGTTGCATTTGCTCAGATGCAACTTAATTCTCAAGGTATATCTGTCTACCTTTGGCCTTGGAAGATTTAATTTGTGATACACTGGAAAGTGCATTTTCTAGCTATATCATCTAGACATTATGAGTGAATAAAGCACTGAAGGCAATTATTATGAATCAAGTGAAGCGTGATTAAAGGGGCATTGATTCCACCCAACTGAAAAGTGATTGTAAGAAATATTTATATGGTAAAATATGACAGAGGAAGAATAAAAATTGATGTTTGCCTTTATGTAGGTGATCTAAAACCTCCAAACTACAGCTGATTATTTCATACACTCAAAAAAATTGTCTTGACTCTTTACCTCTGTATTGCTCCTTTTTCTGTATACTCTTTTAAGAGTACAGAATAAAGGTGGCATACACATTTAGTAATATTAATACAATGTATAATACTTTGATATGGCTAATCAATAAAGTAAACTCATGCCAAGCAGTGTTGTAGGAGATGACCAGGCTGAGCCTACGGGAGGGGTCAAATGTGTCATCCATCATGAATCCCCTGAGCACCCACAGGAGATAAAAATCCAGCCCACCTTGAATGCTTTCTTAATTCCTGCTCATTTCCCTTGATTGTTAATAGTTCAGGTTCTTATAGAGAGCTTAAGCTTGCAATAAATCTTTATACCAGGACCCAGGTTGTTGGGGGCAATATGCTGACTCTGTAAACTGCTTAAAGAGGGCTGTAAAAGGACTATGAAGCAGTATATAAGTCTTATTACTATTGCTATTGCTATAATCCTTTGAACTGCCTGATCTTCTGATTTCCCCAGCGCTTGACAAGTGTCACTAATTCTGCTTATGAGCAACCCCATTGATCTGAATCAGAATTTAAAGGAGTGCGGCTGTGTAATGGTACGTGGGAATGAAGACAGGAAAAAGAGCTGCAAACCAGGCAATGGTCTGATGAACAAAACTTGAGTTCAAAGGAGAGATTGGGGTGGCAAAAGCATCTCAGAAGGGACCTTTCCTAGTATTGGGGAGAGTAGAAGTGAATGACGAAAGCAATATGTTTATGGAGATTCTCAATCATCCAGGTCATACTTATCTCAAAAGTGCTTTTTCAAAAGGCAACTAGACTGTTTTTTCTTTATGGACGAAGAAGACAATGTTTGGCTTCTCATCCAAGAAACTTGATCACATAACTGATGAATCTTCTTGGATGAGAAGCTAAACACCATCTTCTTCTTCCATAAAGAAAAAACAGTCCATTCACCTTTTGAAAAAGCACCTTTGAGAAGAGAGCAATACTTTCAGATTTACAAGATTTTGTTAATGCAACTGCAATAAAGATAGAGCTAGTAATCACACCTATGGGTCTTCTCTGCTATCAGCCTGTTTAATGCCAGGCACTAAAGAAAATGGAAAGGCTCACCAAGCGTTTTGCAACACTTTTTCCAGCTCTTTTAGCTGAATATGACTAATTTCTAGTTTCAAACTTCCTTTCTTTATTTCCAAACTCCTGCCTTCCACCCAGCTTTTTTAAATTTTTCAGCATATCTTTGAAATGTTTGATCCCTTGTCAAAAATCTTCCTACTCTCTCTGACTCTTTCATCTGTTTTACTTAATTATTTTAATTACGTTACAGTTTTAACTGCTATGAGATGCTTAGGAAGCCGATTTAGAATGGTAGTAAATTACAAATCCTTTTGCCAAAAATATAAACACAGATAGTACCATATTATCCCACTACAACTTTCTAACTTAATAGCTATTAGCACTACTAACCGTACGTAGTAAAGTGTTATGACTGTTTAACAACGGTTTTCTTCCATTTTCTATTACTACAGTGGTCCTCGATTTATGATTATAATAAGGACCAGAACTTTTATTGCTAAGTGGTACAGTCGTTAAGTGAGGCTTCAAGTGACTGCACCCAATTTTATGGTCTTTTTTTTACTGCAGTCATTAGCCAAGACATTATGTGATTCTGATTTGCAACTTTTCTTGTTGGCTTCCCCATTGACTTTGCTTGTCGGAAGCAGGCTGGGAAGACCACAGATGGTAATGTGATCAGATGGACACTGTGATGGTCCTAAATGTGAGGACTAGTCATAACTCACTTTTTTCAGCACTGTTGTAACTTCAAATGGTCACTAAACTCAAGTCAAGGGCTACCTGTATCCTGTTCTGAATTGTGCACCTGAACCCTGCAACAAGAATCATTTCCATTATGAAACTACTCTGATTCATTGAAGAATTAAAACAATGGATTTCACTGGGATCAAAGCATTTCCAATTGTAATCTTACTGTATTTTTTTCACACCACTTATCTTTAAAAAAATGTGTTATGGAGGAAATGCTAGAATGTCTGCACGCAATCTTCTCATTGACAGACCTGAAACTGATCTGTTTCAAGGAACCCGTTTTCTAACTATAACAGCTGTTCTTCTGGTCACTCTCTTCTACAACTTAAAAAAAAATTATATGCTGTAGTTTTTCATGATTTGACTGTACACATAACACTAAGGTATGGTTTGTAATAAAAGCCAGTGTAGTGTAGTGGTTAAGGTACCAGGCTCAAAACTGGGAGACTGTTCTAGTCCTGCCTTAAGCATGAAAGCCAGCTGGGTGACTTTGGGCCAATTACCAGGAGATTGTGAATTCTGGTCCTGCCTTAGTCAGCTGCATGACTTTGGGCCAGTCATTATCTCAGCCCTAGGAAGGAGACAATGGCAAACTACTGTAGAAGCTAGTAGAAGCAGTCACCAGTCGTCAATATTGTCTTGAAAACACTAAAAATAATTTACAATAAACTACAACTAGTTGGATTCATAGATTACTATAAATCATGATTTACAAACCACAATGATATAAACCAGTCTGGAACCATACAATGTGCTTACTACAAAATCAAACTACATTATGGCTTAGTTCAGTGGTGAAATGTAAAATTTGTTACTACTGGTTCTGTGGGCGTGGCTTCTGGGGTAATGTGACTGGGTGGGTGTGGCCAACTTTTTTTTTCTTTTTTAAAGCATTTTTTACAACCTATTCGGGCAAATAGATTGTAAAAAAATGCTTTTAAAAAGTTTTAAAAAGGCACTGATGATCACAGCTGTGGCGCACGATCGTCAGAGCCTTTTTTTTTACCTTTTAAAAGCATTTTTTTTTACAACCTATTCGTCTGAATAGGTTGTAAAAAATGCTTTTAAAAGGTAAAAGAAAAGGCTCTGACAGTCACAGATGTGGCGCGCAATCATCAGAGCCTTTTTTTTTACCTTTTAAAAGCAGGAAGTAATGAGATCCAGGTGGGTGGGCGGAGCCTCGTGCCCCCATCGCTACTGGTTCTCCGAACCACCTGCCACATTCACTACCGGATCGCCCGATCCGGTCCAAACCAGGAGCATTTCACCTCTGGCTTAGTTTGATATTTACACAAAGCTAGTGTTCCCATTTTAATTGTTCATCATTTCATTCATTTTTATTCTGCTTTATTGTTATAGAACTGAAAAAAAATTGCTACTGCTTTCTTGTGACAGAACTGTTTCTGTGAACCAGTTTCTTAAAACTTTTAGTTGAGCCCAGGTTATTTCTCACACAGAAAGGGAGCAAGGTTTGTGTTGCAAATTCTATTTCTCATGCTACTGTTAGTTTCTAAAAAGAATTTGGGTTTTGTTACTTCCTTAAGGATAAATAAATTTCTGGTGCAAATGGACTTCACACATGTCTCGCAGCCTTTGCACTTCCTGCTTCCAAGGCACATGTGTCACAAGCAATGCACGTACGATGTTTCCAAAAATAAGAACTGCCTGGTCACACTTTCCCAGGAAGGGGGGAAAACATTCTTAATTATTCAGCTAGTACTTTGCTCTATTTCTCACTGAAACTCTATCAAGCCATTCTTCATGCAAGAGATGGAAGTATGAAAATTCTAATTCCATCCAGGGTGTGCATCCTGCTGAGCCATAGTTTATTTAGCTCATCTTTGTTAAATAAATCACATTTTCTCTTAAAGTGTTATATGAACTCAGGGAACATTTCTGTTGCTGGATACAGAGCCCATTTTCTGGAGATTGTTATATGTGGTGTAAATTACAAGTTCTGAAGCCCTTCCAAGGAACTTAATCTCTTAAACTTTGACTCTGGAAAGCTCAATTATCTTCTGTCCACAATCAGTGCCTTCCATTCATTGGCCAAGAACATCCAGAAAGACAGACCAAGGCAAACATTTGCATGTTTGGGAAGGAAAAAGTAGAAGAGCAAAACTAGTAAACCCCAGGGATTGACGGTTGGCCATCACCAGAACAAATGCTTTATTTAATAAAAGAAGCTCAGGTGAGCAGGAGAAATCCTGCCATTGGCCTCCCTAATAGTTTCAACCCTCCAACCTCCTTCAATATTTTTGTAAGTCCACCAATGGAGTCTGTAACAAAAGCACAAGTATAAGAATATCTTGGAGAGTAATTAAAAAAATCTTAGATTGTGCAGAAATGAACAGATTAATTTTGATGATTAAAGAGAGAGGAGATATGGACTATTATAAGATTTGGGGAAATTTTATGATTGGTTAAAAAAGAGATATAGATAAAGATTGTGATAATTAAATAAGGAGAATGTTGTATTAAATGTATTGTAATTTGGGGGAAATATCACAACAGAGAAATGGAAACTATCAAGGAGAAATGAAGATAGGAGGAGTAATAAAAAGAAGCATTGTAAGCCGCCCTGAGTCTCCGGAGAAGGGCAGCATATAAATCGAACTAATAAATAAATAATAATAAATAAATAATAATAAATAAATAATAAAGTAGTAGTCACGGAAGAAACACTGAGAAGACAGACAGAAGGATTGATGTATTATGTGTTTGTTTTAAAAAATAAAAAAACTTTTATATAAAAAAAGAATATCTTGGAGCTAGTGACTGGGGAGGGGAGGGAAGGGACAAGATGGGAGGGGACAGGACAGGAGGGGAAGGGACAGGAGAGGAGAGGTCATTAGAGGGAATCTGTATTTTCTTCTGTGTAAAGCAGGGGTTCCCAAACGTGGCAGCTT
>WNWU01000047.1:513076-530196 GCA_012654045.1 Ptyas mucosa | reverse complement strand
CCAGCCAGCATAGCTGGCTGGAGAATTCTGGGAGTCGAAGTCCACAAGTCTTAAAGCTGCCAAGTTTGGGAACCCCTGGTGTAAAGTAATAACTTTTGTATCTGTATGTGCACTTCCCTCCAGGGATTAATCATGGGCTGGTCATACAGGTGCCTCTGTGTATGAAAGGAAAGAGGGAAGGTCTAATCAGGGTATGCCTATGCATTGTGTGCATGTGTGTATATTTCAACCGTTCTCTCACATTGTATTTAAATGTGTCTATGCATTGGGAATAGACTGCCTGTTCTCCATTCTGCATCGTGAAACTAGGAAGGAGGAGGAATGAACAGTGTATATACTTAACTGCTTTTTCCATGGAGATTCACTATCATTTTTTTTAACTCTGCACATCTCAAGTCTGATCTAGTCAATTTTCAAACTAAAATTTATTTTACCAGTTTCTTCTCCACAATTTACTCTTGGAGAGGGGGGGGGGAGAGTTATCATTCTGATGGACAAACAGATCCCCTTTACATAATTTATCCCCAAATAGAAAGAATAGGATAGGAAAACATTTAAAAAGAGCTCAATTTTGTTTAATATAGCATCCTCTTTTTCCTGTTGTTGTTCCCCAGCTAGCAGAAACTTAAAAAATAAAAACAAAACAAAAATTGGATTTGCTATTGACAGACCATGGAAATTGCATGCAAACACTGCTGAACCTTGACTGCTATTGTCCCAGATGTAGGGACATGAGACTAGATATGAGAAAAACGATATATATATTTGACAACTTCTGAGTAGACATCAGATCTGAAAAACAGATACTGCTTGGAAGAACAGTGAGTTAAAAACACATTTAATTCAATGCAACTGAAAGAGGATACTCCTCAAAATTGTGGCTGAAGAAGGGAGGGAAGAGAAAATGAAGAAGAAAGAGAGTTTTCGAATCTGAACTTCCAGTAATTTGTTATTTTTGATGGCCACAGCAAGACGATCAAAAGAATTATATGCCATTTGCAGGACACAATAATCAAGGATTGATAAATCTTACAGGGTTCACAAATTGCACAAAAGACCCTTCCAGCTTTATCCCTTTTGGGCACTGCACCATTCACAAAAGTATAAAATGGGAGATACTGAATTTATAGTTTGGTGCAACCAAAGTCATGGTTGACTTTATGGTTATAATTCAGTGTTTTTCAACCTTGGCAACTTTAAGAGATGTGGACTTCCAACCACCAGAATGCTGGTCAGGGAATTCTGAGAGTTGAAGTCCATATATCTGAAAATTGTCAAGCTTGAAATACAGTGTTATGATTGCTTAAGGGGGCAGGAACACCCTCTTGGGATATATAAAACAGAGAGATCCAGACAATGAATCCTAAGGGGAGGCTGGATTGTGAGAACCCCCTAAATATTCAAGGTCATTTCCCTGGGAGAAGAATGCCAACATGTAGAGATGTTTTCAAAACATCTCTTTTAAAAGTTCATTGGACAATGAGAGACAAGCAATGGGAAGGGACTAAGGGAGGAAAGTTAATTGGGAAAATTTGGCACACAAACCACAGTTCTGGCTTTGCACTATTGTAATTCAGTTGACTTCTAATAAACTATACCTTTCTCAATAAATAGAGTTAAGGATCGTTTTTGCTTAGAAAACCAAGTTGAGGCAGGTCTGATAGCCAGGGTGATTGCCAGTTTTAAGAGAAAATTCCAAGGTTCTTTAGGAGGTAAGAAATTCCAAGCACCAGCCAGCCATGCCACTGGTCTGGCTCTTGCTAACAAGATAGGCAGCGTCATCTGCTGCTAGTTCTTGATGCTCCTTGCTAGGGCTGCCTATTAATCAGGGACATCTGCAAGCCGACAAGCTGTCTCCGCTGATGCTCAGGGATCTCCCCTCAAAATGACACGTCAGGAGCATCACCACAGCAACCAACTGCTTTCAAACACAATGTTCAGCAAAGCAGTTGTTGTGTTCAAAGGCTGGGGGAGGATATCCTGCTGGTGTGCAGTTGCCATGTTTTCAAGGCAGTGTTCCTTTCTTTCAGGGTTGGAATCAGTGAGGAATCACTCCCTTTTCACAAAAGCTAAAGGAAAAATGATATTTTTCTTGGAAGTTGAAAACTGAGTTAGAAATCCCTAGAAGATTAATATTTTATTCCTTTTTGGGTATGGGACCAGGAATGAGTTCAGCACAGTCTTAATTCCCTTACTTTTGTAAGCCATCCTGGCTTGAACCTTCAAGCAGAACTATAACTAAATGATGGTTTCATCCAAGTTGACTTCCCAGTGGAAGAGACAGGCTGGCAGAAAATCATTGGGACCTTTGTTAAGAACCAGGCGGCCTTTAAAAAGCAATCCTCGATTTACAACCATTCATTGTGTACTTCAATTCCCATGCTAGTTGGGGAATTCTGGGAGTTGAAGTCCACAGGTCTTAAAGTTGCCAAGGTTGGACACCTCTGATTTAGATTTAGTCAATGCAAAATGAAATGGCATGGAACAGATTTTGTCCACCATAAAATGCTTCCACTGTTCCTCAAAATAGGCTAGGAAGACCTTTCAGCTCAAAACCATAACTGGTTCCATAAAGGGGCGCCACATTTCACTTGAAATAATTCACCTGACACGGCAAGAGTGGGAAGGTCCATGGCAAAGTCAAGGTGGAGTACATTGTCCACCCAAGATCCAGGGTTAAATTACCATTTTTCTAATCAGGATCTCAGAAAGGTCTCTCTAAAACCCTGAATAGCTGCAGCTACTTATGCAAACAATAGTGAGATAGCGAGATGAAAGTTTATCATGGTTTCTTTGGTTTTGGCTAAGCACAGGGTGCGAAACTGGCTGTTTTGGTCCATTCAAGAAATCACAACTTGTACAATGTAAGGCCGTTTCTTAACAGAAATATTTTTTAATGTTCATACACATAAAGTATATGAACATTGCATCATTATCATCTTCTTGTTCAACTTCATTATCACCTTCATCCAAAATTCATCCTACCACTTTTCAAACTGAGGTATATTTTAAATCTCTTAGAGTTTGTTGTTCCTTTTCACAATGTATCCATTGCCATTTCCTACACAGGTAGTCTTCAACTTATGACCACAATTGGAACCAGAATTGCTAAGCAAAGCGGTTATTTACTGAGCTGTACCCAATTCTATGACTTTTGCTATGGTTGTTAAGCGAATCACATAGTCGTTAAGCAAATCAAACTTCCACCACTGACTTTCTCTAAAACCAGCTGGGAAGCTCACAAAAGGCAATCATATGACTCTCCAATACCCAAACCCTTGTAAACATATGTTGGTTGCCAAGGATCCAAATTTTGATCATGTGACTGTGAGGATGCTGCAACCATTGTTAAGCAGAAGTACCAGTTTTCAGTCACTTTCTTCAGCAGCTGCTGTAAGTTTGGTTGCTAAATGATTGGTTGTAAGTTGAGGACTATTTGCAAAATCAAGAAGACTGATCAACAAAAGATCCATGGGGAAGAAACCAAATGGAAAAGAAAAAGAGCAAGATTATTATCTTTCAGGGACATTTAGCAGCAAAATATTGTTTTTAATCAGCAAAGGACAATCTTTGGAAGAACAAATAATGGCTGCATGTAACAAATGGAACAGGTTGCAGAGAAACAAATAACAGCAGTTGGGGAAATGCTTCAGGAGCGACCTTTGGTTCATGACATGACGTAAGCATGTCCCTATTTTAATCGACAAAATGGGAGAGGACAAGCTCAGGACCTCTACTGCAAACAGCAAGGAGAGAGGGATTTGAGACCAGAAAGGGGGTCCGTCATTTTAAAAAGACAGAAGGAGGCAGAGATAGGAGAGGCTAGTTTAGTTCAAAACACGTGAAGTTTGGAATAATCAGCAGAAATGGGAAGAGGTCAGAAAAGTAGGCTAAAGGAAGAAGTGTTTCTCAGGACGGTGCTGTCAGCAACAGGATTACACCCAAATGCATGTCCCCCGAAGAACTGGAACTGGAACAAAAAAGGGAAGGAGGGAGGGAGAGGAGGCGGCTGGTGACAAGGAGGGATCCTTGGCTCTTGGAGAAAAGAGAATAAACTGGGAAACAGGCCTTCAAATTCAGCATGTCCAAGTGACGAAAGCTTGTTCTATTAGAAAGAACATATCGGGAGTGTGGACATCACACAGGATGGAGCAGCTTGGTTCAGTTCTGTTCTCTGAAAATACTTCAACAAACCCTTGGCTACGCAAGCCAATCTAGCAGCTCCTCCTGAAGCAGGCTCAAAAATTTGATACTAGGAAGTGAAGTTCCCTTCTCGCATTAGGCATTGAGGGGATTCCATTGTATATCTATCATGGAAAGAAGGACACCTCGGAGGACACGAGCTCTGCCTCTCAGTATCTTCAAGGTAACCATTTCAATGAAGGGATTTAGTATGGAGAATTTGGCGGTATGACAGAAAAAGAGAGGTTCCTTTAATATGAAATACCAGGAGAAATCAAAGCAGTCAGCAAGCTGGGCATTTACATGCCAGAGAGCTGGGTTCTACTACAGGTAGTCCTCGACTTACGACCACAACTGAGCCCAAAATTTCTGATGCTTAGTGAGACATTTGTTAAGTGAATTTTGCCCCATTTTACAACTTTTCTTGCCACAGTTGTTAAGTGAATCACTGCAGTTAATAACTTAGTAGCACAGTTATTTGGGAGCTTGGCCACATGCGTGTATTTGCTATACAGGTAATCCTCAATTTATGACCACAATTGAGCCCAATATTTATGCTGTTAAGTGAGAAATTTGTTAAGTGGGTTTTGCCCCATTTAACGACTTTTCTTGCCACATTTGTTAAGTGAATCACTGCTGTTGTTAAGGTAGTAACATTGTTATTAAGTGAATCTGGCTTCCCCATTGTCTTTGCTTGCTGGAAGGTTGCAATGGGGGATCACGTGACCCCAGGACACTGCAGCAGTCATAAATATGAACCAGTTGCCAAGCATCCGAATGTAAATCACGTGACCATGAGGATGGTGCAATGTCATGAGTGTGAAAAATGGTCGTAAGTCACTTTTTTCAGTGCTGTGTTAACTTCAAATGGTCACTAAATGAATTGCTGTAAATCAAAGACTGCCTGTAGTTGAAGCATTTGCAAACTTCCCACCCGGCTTTGCTGAGCAAAGCTGAATTTGCTTAACAACCTCCTAGTTTACTTAACAACTGCAGTGACTTGTTTAACAATCACAGCAAAAAAGGTCCTAAAGTCAGGTGCGATTCACTCAAGGCCTGCAACTGCGATGGGACGCATAAAAATTGGATGAATAAAATAAAAAATAAATAAGCAACCACTTGCCTACCCACAGAATTTCTGTTCTCAATCCTGGTCATAAATGGAGGATTACATGCATACATTGCTTTTGAACATATGCACCACCATATACATGTCTGTTAATTTGTGTAATTGAGAAGGTGCTATTTAACTCTTGGCACACCCATGGATTTTCTGCGACAAAGTTTGCCCTAGGGCGGATTTGATTTAAATCAACTCAATTTAAATCACGATTTATTTATTTTTTTATAAGAAAAGTTTTTATTGGTTAAAAATATACAATATTATAATTTACAATATGTTGAATTTATAAAAAAGATATTTAAATTATTATTTTCTCTTTTTTAAATTCTCACACAACAGACGTTATTATGTTAAGTCAAAACAAACAACCGGATTATATAAAAGTTATATAAACAAAGAAAGCCAATAGCCAAAATATTATACAAAGTACAATGAAAAGGAAGAGTAAAAAGAGATATCAAAAAAACCCCATTAGTTAATAGATTCCCCTCCTTTCTTCATTTCCTAGCTCTAGCTCTTAGAACCATGCCCTGACCTCCCCCCTCCTCCCGGGCCGCCACAGCCCCGCCCGCCCCCGCTCCTTGTTCATCTAATACTTCCCCCTCTTCAGCTCCTGTATCTTCTCCCTCTAGGAAGGACTTATGCTGCTCAAAAAAGGTTTTAGCCTCCGCTACGTTATTAATTTTCTTCCTACTGTCCTTCCAGAAAATCATCAAACCCTCCGGAATCAACCACCTAAAGCCTACTCCCTTAAGGTACAACTTGTTTGATAAAAAATAATATTTTCTCCTTAATTCTCGTACCTGTCTGGGAATCTGCTTTAGGATGGTGACCTCCTTGCCCTTGTACACCAGCGCCCCCAGTCTTTGTTTTCTCAATATCTCATCTCTCAGTTCCCTTCTTACAAATTTAATATGGACCTCTCTTGGGACACTATGTAAAATTGCAAATTGTGAGTTTACTCTATACACCAAATCCACATCCCTTCCAGTAGACTCCAAATCTCTTTCAAGAAATTCACCCAACATTTTGACCATCACTTCTCTCAAGTTTTCCTGGTCGAGTTGTTCCACGTTTTGAAACCTGAGAAAATAAGACATCTTATCCAATTGTAAAGTTAGCATTGCATTTCCTCTCCCTTCTTCCACCCCCTGGAGTGCCCGTACGTCCCTCTCCAGACCCCCCATCTTCTTCTTGTTTTGCTCTGCCAGCTGTTGAACATCATTTAAATCTTTTTTCATAAGTGTCATTTCAGATTTGATTTCAGATAATCCTTTTTGTAAATCATCCAATTTATCCAATTTCTGATCCAATTTTGCCAGTCTTTCCAAAAAATTTTTCCATGTCAGCTGCTGTTGTTTTGTGGCCCTTGGCCATCTTGCAATGATAGAAGATGAAAAATCCCAAAAAACAAGCCTCCAGGAAAGAAAGAGGGATTGACAGTCGGTATAATTTTTCCAATAACCACCAGTGGGCGCTCACAGGAGCAAAGAGTCCGGAGTACAGAGTAAGTCAAACAGGAAGCTAGAGGTGGGTAATGGCTTCAGTCGTAAATAAAGAAGCAGGAAGTCGGACCGCCGCCATAGCTCTCCACCGGGAAGAGAGGCCACCAGACCTCTTTAACAAATTCTGATTCAGCCATCCTCAAGAAAAAGTCAGCAAAGGAAGGGGTTTTTTCCATTTCTTTCCCCCTACTTCTCAGCCAGGGCACCTTTCCAGCTACAAGGGGGGGGGAACTACAACCCCCCCCCTCACCTCCAGGATGCCTTGTCAGCTCTCTGCTCCTTGCAGTTAAAACTCCGTCATGCCTCCTCAACTCTCCGGTCGACCAGCTCCCAGTCCGCTGTGTCTTGCAGGTAAGCGCCGGTCCCCTTAGGTGCTGTGGCACCTCAGCGGCCCCAGAAAAGGCCGCCGATCGCCTCCCTCCCCCGCTGGAGCCTCGGGCGCGCCAGCATCAGCCTCCCGGCCCCTGGATGTGAGGCAGGGGACCCCTGGCGAGCCGCCCTCAAATGGCAAACGCCCCAATATTAGGGCGTTTGGCCTATAGGGCCTCCAGATGGGGGGGATCGGACACTGGGGCCAGAGCTAGCCCGATCAGTGTCCATCGCCTCTGGGACCGGAACCGGAAGTCTCCTTAAATCACGATTTAAATCACTAGTAAAAAGGCTTGATTTAAATCAACTCGATTTAAATCATAATTTTTAAAGAGCAACTGTCAACTCTGTCCCGCAGCAGTTCCTCCTCTGACCTACTGTTGACTCACCAACAGTCCCAATATTGCAGAATGGACGTTGTCTTACCTGAACGTCCATTTTTGGGGCGCTGTGGCTCCACTCCATAGATGGGACTAATCCTCTTCTCTGACAGCAACTGAGAGAACTTTTAATTGATTAAATACCGCCCCTGTGCTCTAGCCACGTCCCCCTTACTCTCCACTCCCTAGTCTTGAACGAAGGCGCAGCCCGTAAGGAACAAAAAAACATTTTATTAAAACCAACAAAGAACCACAACAACCAAATTCAAGAGCAGGAAGCCCAACAAAAAACAGGGAGGGAAATGGAGTGGAGCCACAGCGCCCCAAAAATGGACGTTCAGGTAAGACAACGTCCGTTTTCCAGAGCGCTGCGGCTCCACTCCATAGATGGGACATACCCAAGGTTAATCTACAGGGCCGGGTGGCTGACTGCCCCCCCCTCGAAGGCCCAGCAACAACACTTTGCAACACCCATCGCCCGAAGGACGCGTCAGTTGACGCGTAAGTGTCAATTCTATAGTGTCTAATGAAGGGCAACAATGAGGACCAGGTGGCCGCCTGACATATGTCCAACACAGAGGCCTGCGTCGCCCACGCCGCCAAGGTAGCGGCACTCTGCGTGGAATGAGGGAAAATCCTGGACGGAACCGGCTGAGCCTGGTGTTCATAAGCAGACGCAATACAGGCCTTAATCTACCTGCCAACTGTAGCCGATGAAACCTTCTGCCCCATGGAAGCTGGGTGGAAGGGCACAAGCAGGGCCTCTGTCTTCCGGAACGATGCAGTTTGACGAATATATCTCTGCAACACCCTGCGAACGTCCAGGGTGTGCCAAAGAACTTCGCGATCATGACGCGGAGACGGGCAGAAGTCCGGAAAAATAATCTCCTGCGTGCGGTGAAACCATGAATTAACTTTGGGCGTGAACGCCGGGTCTAAGCGAAGCACTACAGTATTAGGATAAAAAATGCACAGGTCCTCCCTGACCGACAGTGCAGCCAACTCGCAAATTCTTCGGGCTGATGTGATCGCCAAAAGGAAGGCCACCTTAAACGACAGAAACTTAAGAGAAATAGAACCTAGAAGCTCAAATGGTTGAACAGTGAGCGCCCGCAAAACTAACGGTAAATCCCAAGTAGGGTAGCGATGGACCACGGCCGGTCATAAATTCGTGGCCCCATGAAGGAACCCCCGGACCCAGGGGTGATGAGCCAATGATTGGTAAGACGGAGCAGAGATGACTGTGGACAGGGCTGCCACCTGACGACGTAGAGCAGCCAGAGCCAGCCCTTTAGACAAGCCGGCCTGCAGAAACCCCAGAACATCCTGAATCGTGACCGAGGTTGGGTCCACGTGATGGTCAGCGGACCAATGGCAAAAGGCCTTCCAAGAAGCCTCATAAATCCACGTCGTGGAGGGATGGCGCACCGCCTGAATGGTGCCAATCACAGAGTCCGGCAGCTGCCCTTTCTTCAGAATGACCCGTTCAAATGCCAGATGGCCAACTGGAGCCACTGAGGCTCTGGGTGGTAGATGGCCCCCTGGCACAGGGCGATCTGATGGGGTGGAATCACCCATGGGCTGGACACGGACAGCTCCACAAGATCGGGAAACCAGGGCCGGCATGGCCAGTTGGGTGCCACTAGCAGCACCCTCGCCTGCTCCGCGATGATCTTCCTGATGACCTGCTGCAGCAACGTGATCGGAGGAAAGGCATACAACAGTTCGGTCAGCCAACGGCACCGTAAGGCATCCCAGTTCTGGGATGACATTTTACTATTCATGTCTCACTTATCCTTCAGTCCAAAAGCTGGCTTTCTAGACAAGTCCCTCATTTAAATCCAGATTAAATCCAGGAGATAGCTAGTCAACAAAGAACAAAAAAAGGTTACCTAGATTCTTAGGTAAAACGATACTAAATTCTTACTAGACTAGAGGAAAACTGATGCAATCCACAAATGTACTTCAAATCATGAGCCTGTTTCGGGAGAAACAGCCCACTTTCTCATAAATAGCTACCAATGCTGGTGTTTTTGGTTAGAAGGCACAAAATACCATTTTCATCTGTCTGATAGCTGCGCCAATTAATATGAATTCAATATGATTAAGCCACTTCTGCAAACAGTCATTTTAACGAGCAAAGCCAACAGGCTCATGCCTATCAAAAACAAAAAAACAAAAAAACCACCCCAGTCAGCTCCCAAAATTTTCAGATTTCAAGGTGCACATTAAAATTCATAACCATTAAGGGAAATAAAATGATACGAGATAGACTTTTCCACCACGGGTTACACCAATTAATTCGTCATCTTGCACTGCAGATGTGGAGGAATGGATTGTGCCACCTTTGAGATATAAAAAGTACCTCCGCACTGTAAGGTGATAAGGATTCCAAAAGCTTGCTTGAGAGTTTTCAATCCTTTCTGTTCAAAACTGCCATACTTTTCAACCCCCATCCTTCTTTTTCTAAAGCTACACCCAGATTCAGAGCTCTCCAAAATCATGCAGCTAGAAAGGGCCGAAAAATACACAGCTTACTAAGCCCTATTAATCAGACTTTTAAAATAAGAGAAGAAGCTGCCTAAATCTAAGGTAATAAGGATCACATTGCAATAGGAAGATGAATGCTTTGGTGAATCTTATTTCCAAGCAATGGCTAGGTCTTCAATACTAACTTTGCCTCTGGAGCTAATCAGCCTTTGCAGCCTGTAAACCTTTATTTTTAAAGAATCAATGTCCTTTAAATGATATAGCACCAAAAGAAGCCAGGGGAAATTAAGATGTGCGCGAACATTCAGAGATGTGATTCTTAACACAAGAGTTCCCCAAGCATGCTTTATAAACATGCCCACCCAGAAATCCCTACAGCTGATGGCTCCTATGTCTACATCAGGGGTGTCCAACCTTAGCAACTAAGACCATGCTGGCTGGGGAATTCTGGGAGTTGAAGTCCACAGTTCACCCAGAGTGAAGACTGGGTTCACTTAACAACAACAATTTATTATTACAGTCTTAGACCAGAGACCAGAACAAATAAAAGCACTCAGTATATATACTCTTACAAATTCTAGTATAAAATAATAAATAACAACTAAAATCTATAATAAAATCCAGTGTCAATTATACATGGTCTGACTATATGATAGTTGCAATCCCTTACTGTGTGGTCCATTGTAGGTTCAACGCTAAAAGGGAAATGACTAAGCAGTGCAAAGGGTTTACCATATTTGTTATATAACATCGCTATGGTATAGAAAACACGTGTTTGCGACAAATCCGCACTGCTTCTGTGCAGAATCTGGCCACCTGCGCTGTAGTTATGGACTTTCATCCTTAAGCAGCCACTGAAGATTGGTAGTGTCGGAACACCCAGGATACCTAGCAGTTATTGGCAGAATGTTTTTTCCTAATCTCTGTATAAAAGGAACATCTAAGGAGCATGTGACCCATAGTCTCCACCTCTCCTGAGCCACAGGGACAGAATCTTTCCGTGAACGGTATCCTTTTATACTTGCCATACAGTACAGCCGATGGAAGCACATGGCACCGTGCGAGTGCAAATGCTTTCCAGTGGTTTGCTGACTCCAACTGACTAAGATAGCTGGCAGGAGCAACAACACATCTAATGGCATCTGGAGCCAGAAATAGCGGAGCTTTCCCTAAGTCTGCCTGCCTCTTGATGTCCCCCACAAACCCTTTGTCGCAGGGTTTGTCTTGCTAGATCATAGTCCACCTTGAGTATTAAAGCTGGGGAGAAGCCTAGTTTGGCAAGACAAACTAGCAAGACTGTTGGACTCGACAGCCTTGATCCATGATGAAGAGAATTTGCCTTGGTGGATTAAATTCACTTAACAAATGCAGCATTTGCTTAACAACCACCCGCAAAAAAGGTCATAAAAATGGGTCTGGTCATGTGATGATCTGCTTTAAGACCAGCACAATTGTTCTAATTGCCATGCTCAGTTTCGGATGTAAGATGAAGACTACCCTTATGTCATTACATGGGCTCAAGCGAAGCAAGCATTTGGTTTGCAGGAGCTGATCTACTTAGCAGGTGAATTCGTACATGGCAGAGAGTGGTAGTCAAAGATCTTTGCACACATGCCATTACTCAATTTTATTCCACCAAATATGATCATTGCTAACCCTCATTTGATTGACTGAATGCAGAAAACCTTAGTAAAATCTTATGTATAAGAAGCCGGTAAAAGAGCTCTAAATACAGAATAATAGAGATGGAAGGGACCGTTGAGGTCTTCTAGTCCAACCCCGTTCAAGCCATTTAGACAAGTGGTTGTCCAGTCTCTTCTTAAAAGCCTCCAGTGATGGAGCACCCACAACTTTTGAGGGCAAGCCATTCCACTGATTACCTGCTACTTCGAAAGTCGGCAGGACTAACCGCGTCTTTGCAGGACCGGGCACCCGTGGCCGTCCGCGTGTGAGCTTCACGCGTGTGTATGTGCTTCCTCCCCATCTCCCTGCTGTTGTTAGCACCACCGCCACCTCTTCCCACTGTTGCTGCTGCTGCTGCCTCAAATTTTGCTCTTCTTCCCACTTCTTCCCGCTTCTGCCTCCCCCTCCCCTCCACCACAACAGCACCATTCATTCCGGATGGCGAGGGCTGAGACAGAGAAAGGGACAAAGAAAGAAAGAGAGAATGAGAGAGAGAGAAAGAGGGAGAATCAGAATGAGACAGAGAGAAAAAGAGACAAAGAATGAAAAGGAGAGAAAGACAGAATGAAAGCGAGAATGAGAGAAAGTGACAGAGAATCAGAATGAGAGAGAAAGAGAAAGAGAGGGGGAGAGAGAGAGAAAATGAGAGAGAGAGAAAGAATGAGAGAGAAAGAGGGGGAGAAAGAATGAGAAAGAGAGGGGGAGAGAGAAAGAGAGAATGAGAGAGAGAGAGTGGGGGAGAGAGAGAGAAAGAGGGGGAAAGAGAAAGAGAGAATGAGAAAGAGTGGGAGTGACAAGATAGGGCAAAAACGTAAAATGTGAGGACACATAAGTTCGAGGACTGGTCACAAGTGCGAGGACCAGTCAAAAATTACTTTTTCAGCCCTCTGAGTAGTCCATATGCACAAAGGGGCTGACCCAGAGGGCTGAAAAAAGTGATTTCTGACAGGTCCTCGCACTTTTGACCGGTCTTCGCACTTATGACTGGTCATCATTTATGCCCATTGTAGCATTCTTAACAACCATGTCACTCATTTCACAACTGCTTCTCTTCACCATGGTGACAAGATTTTTGTTTTTATTGATCCTCTTTTCCACTTACAGAGCTAGTTTACTGTTTTTCTTTGAAATCAATATTCAAAAACATTTAACCTACTGATGCCTCAATTAATGTAATTTTATTGGTATCTATTTTTATTTTGAAATTTACCAGTAGCCGCTGCATTTCCCACCCCCGGCTTATACTCGAGTCAATAAGTTTTCCCAGGTTTTTTGTGGTAAAATTGGGTGCCTCGGCTTATATTCGGGTCAACTTATACTCAAGTATATACGGTAATTGTTTTCACTGTTAAGAAATTTCTCCCTAGTTCTTGGTTGCTTTTCTCCCTGATTAGTTTCTTGTCTTGCCTTCAGGTGTTTTGGAGAATAGGTTGATCCCCTCTTCTTTGTCTTCTAAAAGGTTTTCAGGCTTGGTCTTGTGCATGTATGCAGTGGTGGGCTGCTGCCAGTTCGGACCGGTTCAGGCAAACTGGTAGTTCTGACAATAAGCTGGCCCTGCCCGATCCTATCCTATATCTCCTTCTTTCTGGCTCAGTTGATTCGCGTGGCACAGCTGATTTCCGCCCCTCCACTGTTCTACTTACTGGGGCTGCCTTAGAAGGTAAGCAGCTGAGCTTCAAATTGCTGTATTTTGAACGCTGCACGCAAGTGCGTTAGGCACACACAGGCACGAAGTATGCATGCCCGCACAAAGTGCATGCTCACAGAACCGGTTGTTAAACCAGTTTCAGCCCACCACTGCATGTATGTATATGCCATGTATGACATAAGGAATCAGAAACTACAAACCGGAATCTGAGCAAACAGATTCAACAACAACAACAACAAAATTGATAGACCAATGGGAATAAAAACCAATTTACATGATTTTGTTTTCACAAATGAGAGAGCAAGAATATTTGTTCCTTTATAAACAATTGGAATCCTGGAAAGAATGCCACATCTAAAAGAAAGCAAAATTGAGTCATGTGCTTTAAAATACATTTGTGGAATTAAAGGAGTGATGATAGCCCAGCTAGCAGGATAATAAATCAGATCCTTAAAAAGCCCCAGAGAAATATCCTCAAAGTTATTTTCTTACGATATCAGGAAGATTCTAGTTTTAGCTGTACATAATTTTTAGAGCATCAGATATTTCGGCCTCTAATTCTCCATAAAAAGTTTCTCTGCTTTCAGTTCATTTATACAGCTGACCTCCTCCTCCAAAACTGGTCTGCAGCAGTTTGGATCCTGGTTGTTGCTTATCTAGTCTAGCAAGATGTGGAACATCCAAAATAACAACAGCAACACAAACCTCCTGCAAGAATTAACACTTCTAACAGTTCCCTCCATCACATGTATTTACATTCAAGTTACAGGGCTCAGTTCAGCTGGAGCTTAAGACAGGAATTTGGATATAGGTGAAGTTACACTCTTTCCCTTCCAGAGGCATTCTATACTTTAGAACAGCGCTTTTCAATCTTGGCAATTTTAAGATGTATGGACCCCAACTCATTATCCCAAACTGCCCACTGGACTCATTCAAGTATTGATTCAGGGATTTAGCAGAAAAAAAATATTTTTTTACCGACAAGTGCTAAAAATAATGATAACACAGCAGTTAAGTGGAAATGACCTGCCAATTACAAGGGGAAAGTAAGGCTTCATAAAAAATGGATTCAAGAATTTCTCTTTCAACCATGTTCAAGATAGACAACGGCCATTTTCTATAGGTTGTGATATTTTTGGAAGCATGAAAAAAACCCCAAGAATCTTTATTATAACATCCTTATTTGGGTTTTTAAGGGGATTTCAAACTGGCACCTTCTTAATCTCGTCTTCTATCCCGTAACCTCAGCAACCATACACATTTTTTTTTCCTGAAGTCTATCCAACTTCCTTAATACTTGTGTATGATTCTCACTGCATTGTTGCATGTTCAGACAGTGACTGGCTTCATTAAAGAAACCTATGATCTTGTTCCTGCATATCCTTCTTGCAAAGCCTTTATGATACATCTGTTTCTACTTCCTAGCCACTCAGAACCACACACAAAGTCCTGAGCAAAACTAGAATTTTCTGAAAGTAAAAACTTTCTCAAGTCAAGCTCAACTGTTGATAACTACCTGGGTATCTGCATCAAATCATCTGCCGCTGCATTTTGCAGGAATGCTTTTTCAACTTCCAAGTCTACAGATAGTTCTCGACTTACAACCACAATTGAGACCAGAATTTTCATTGTGAAGCAAGGCGGTGGGTGGTTAAATGAGTCACACCTAATTTTACAACTTTTTTGCTATGGTTGTTAAGCAAATCCGGTTTCCCCGTTAACTTTGCTTGATGGAAGCTGGCTGGGAAAGTTGCAAGTGATGATCATATAATCTGGGGGCACTGCAATCATCATTGCCAAGTGCCTGAATTTTGATCACATGAATGTGGGGATGTTGCCACAGCCATAAGTGTGAGGACCAGTCATATGTCTCCTTTTTTTAGTGCTGATGTTACTTCAAATGCCCACTAAACAAATGGTTTTAAGTCAAGGATTACCTGTAGTTACAGTATATATCATGGATTCTCTTGTACAGGTAGTCCTCAATTTACGACCTCAATTGAGCCCAATTCTGTTGCTAAGCAAGACACTTAAGTGATGTTTGCCCCATGTTATAATCACTCTTGCCACAGTTGTTAGGTGAATCACTGCAGTTGTTAAGCTAGTAGCACAGTTAAGTGAATCTGGTTTCCCCATTGACTTTACTTGTTAAAAGGTCGCAAAAGGGGATCACATGGCCCCAGGACACTGTAACTGTCATAAATATGAGTCGGTTGCCAAGTGTCTGAATTTTAATCACCTGACTATGGGAATGCTGCAATGGTCCTAAGTGTGAAAAACAGTCATAAGTCACTGCTTAAATCTGGCCCTCAGGGCTGCTCTGGAAACAGCAAAGGACCAGCCCGCATTGCCTCTGCCAGTGAAAACGGAGCTCAGGAAGGTCACATGCGGCTCTCTCAGGCTCCATTTTTGGCTGTGATGGCCTCCTGCAGCCTTCTGTTATTGAAAATGGAGCTTGCGTGAGGCCCCTCTGAGCTGTTTTTGTTGGCAGAGGCTACAGGAGGCCGTCGCGGCTGAAAATGAGTGAGGTCAAGATGACGCAGGTGACGTTCAGCTGGCCACGCCTACCCCGGCCCCACCAGCCCAGGGGCCCTGACATCGAACACAACCCTGATGCTGCCCTCAATGAAATCGAGTTTGACACCCCTGCTCTAAACTAAAATTACACATATTCATGAAGGGTAGCTCTGTCAACATCCACTAGTTACATTACCTCGTACTCATGTTTTGCTAGGAATCACCACAGATCAAGAGAACTACATGGTGTTTTGATTCAGCGAAAAGCTCTGGTTATGATCATATGGCCAGCTGTTCGAACTGGGGGCTGCAAAGCCAGAAACTCTATCCAGTGAAGTGGACTGGATTTCATAGGATAGGTAAGTGCACGCCACCATTTCACTCTGTGAAAGGGGGATTTGTAACATGTTGTGCTTTAAGGTGTGCCTCACAGGGCTTACAGTATATTAGTTTGCATTCGTTTTTACTTTGTCTTCAAAACTTTATGTATGATTTTATTTATTTATTAGATGTAGTGGTGCTGGAGAAGTACCAGGGCCTGAAGGAGGAACTGGAGTGGATGTGGAAAGTGGAGGCCAAAGTGGTCCCTGTGGGGTAAGGGGTACTTGGAACTGTGACTCCAAAGCCAGGAGAGAGGCTCCAACAGATCCCAGGAACCATATTGGAGCTCTCTGTCCAGAAGTTGCAATGCTAGGAACAGCTAAGACACAGGTAGTCCTCAATTTACAACCACCATTGAGCCCAAAATTTCTTGAGACATTTGTTAAGTGAGTTTTGCCCCATATTACAATCTTTCTTGCCACAGTTGTTAAGTCAATCACTGCAGTAAATAAGTCAATATCCTGGTTGTTAAGTGGGTCTGGCTTCCCCATTGTCAGAAGGTTGCAAAAGAGGATCACATGACTTGGGACACAGCAATGGTCATAAGTATGAAGCAGTTGCCAGGCATTTTATCATGTGATCATGTGGATGCTGCAAAGGTCGTAAGTGTGAAAAACAGTCATAAGTCACTTTTTTCAATACTGTTGTAAGTTTGAATAGTCACTAAATGAACTGTTGTAACTGTCAAGGACTACCTGTACTATGTAGAACCCTCAAACTCCTAGGCCCCTGGTTGAGGACCCAAGACTGAAGAAGACACAGATCACACACACCCCGGGGGGGGGGGGAGAGGATAGATAGATAGATAGATAGATAGATAGATAGATAGATAGATAGATAGA
>WNWU01000047.1:346912-493704 GCA_012654045.1 Ptyas mucosa | reverse complement strand
ATAAGGTTGAGGAACACTGCATTACAGTCATCTGATCTGTGATAATGAATCACCACAATCATGCTACTCTTATCTAGGAACAGAGCAGCTGATGTACTAGCTTCAGCTAAGAGCGGTTTCTCCTGTGTACAAAAATCAACTGAGTGTCCAGGGCTAACAATAGATCTATAACAGAATAACAGAGTTGGAATCTTTGAGATCTTCTAGTCCAATCCCCTGCTCGGGCAGGAAAACCTATACCAGTGATGGCTAACCTTTTTGCCATCAAGTGCCAAAAGCAGGGGAAGCACGGGGGGTTGCGCATGCGCGTGCCCACACCCGTAATTCTATGTGCCCCGCCTTCCATGCATGCACGTGCGACCCTCCGCGCTCCCTCCACTTTTGGTACGCGATGGCACAGTGGGCCAGGTAGGCCCCTTTTTCGGCCTCCCCAGGCTCCAGAGGCTTTCTAGGAGCCTGGGGAGGGCAAAAACAGCCTTCCCCACCTCCCGGAGGCCCTCTGGAGGCCAGAAACAGCCCGTTTCCTGACTTCCGATGGGCCCAGAAGGCCCGAAAATCAGCTGGCTGGCACACGCATGCCTGCTGCAGCTGAGCTAGGACAATGCTTGCGTGCCCACAGATATGGCTCCACGTGCCACCTGTGGCACGCATGCCATAGGTTCGCCATCAAGGACCTATACCATTTCAGACAAAATGGTTGTCCAATCTTTCCTTAAAAACTTCCAGTGCTGGAGCATCCACAACTTCTAAAGGCAAGTTGTTCTACTGATTGTTTTCACTGACAGGAAATTTCTCCTTAGTTCTAAATTGGATCTCTGCTCAATTAGTTTCCATCCTTCCATCCTACTTTCCTTCTTGTCCTGTCTTCAGGAGCTTTGGAGAATAGGTTGACCTCTCTCCTTAGATAGTGGAATACTGCTATCATGTCACCCCTGGTCCTTTTCATTAAACTTTACATCCTTGGGATCTCAAATCCCAGAATTCCTGAGCCTGCACAAAGTCCATGGGACTTAAATTTACCACAGGTTGCCCACCTCTGATCTAGGACCTTTCCCAGATTGCAAAACTTTCTTTCAGAGGGAAAGGCAACATAGCCAAACACTCCTCATATAATTCATTTTTACATATCCTGTCTTTTTCCCTGATTTTTCCTGTCACACTTTCCTAATTCCAAGAAAATGCTCAGCAAATATAAATGAGAGGGAAGGGGAGGAGGTAAATAACATACTGGGGATATCCCTCCTTTACTGCTTGTCCAGACTTGGCAGCTGCAGAGATATTTTGTATTCTGCAAGCTTTGTCATTTCTCATCTTCCAAAGGTTCTTCGAACTTACAGACAGAGATTGTCTCGAAAATAGATGTATTTATTTCTGAGAAAGTATGTGAAGGGTGCAGCTATGAGGTTGCAGAGGGTGGAGATTGGGAAAAAAATTAAAAAGAAAATCACCATGCTGGAATCACTCTGAAATCATGCACAAGCTACAGACTTTCATATTTTTTCTAAAATAGACAGGCAAAACTTGACACAACTTGTTAATTTCAACAGTGTACTCCTGTTTCCTTTGAAAATCCAGAATTTGGAATCCCTCATCAAAAGGGAGCTCTTCAAGAAAAAAAGGAATGAGCCTCTAAGGAGATTCTCCAGCTTTTTAACCTGGTTGTTACTGACTGGAAAATTTAAAGGGCAGAGAGGCTGATGGGAGGGAGGGAGGGAAGAGTCTGAAATTGATTAGCAAATCACCCAGGCAAATTTCCCAGGAGGATTTTGAAAATGACAATATACACCTTGTTGAAGATTATTAGTTTACTGTATAAACAATGTATAAACAATGGTATATATATATTTGTCTGGCACACTCTAAACCATAATGGCTAACTCAAATCAGGTTACAGAGTGATGCAATGTGTGAACCCAGTCAATCTGTGTAAAAGCTATGGGCATTTTTTTCTTTTTTAATTAAATTACTTACAGTGATAGACCAAAAAGTTGATCTATGATTAGCTCTTGAAATCGTGAGAAAATTCACCCTTGCATTTTAGTCCTTAATGTTCACTCAAATAGAAACAAGCTTCATAAAATTTATCAGCTCCTGTTTGTTCTTTGTGAATTTTTGTAATTGTAAGTCAGTTACTCTGTATAATGAGATGAGCCGCATATAAATTAAATTAAATAAATGTTGTGGATGCTCAGGTTATTCATTCACCCAGCTTCTATTTACTAATCTATACTGAATAAATCGAGGAGCTCACAAGAACAAAAATAAGACTAACTTTTTTAAAGAAGCAAACTTATAGGTGAAGCTATCAAAGATCATGATCTTCGTCATCAGCCCCTTTTCAACTAGCCAAACTAACTTTTAAAAAATGCAGACTTCCAATTTTCAGACTTCCAATTTTTTACCTCATAAGCTTTTTCCATCGGAATTTGACACTTAAAAAAAAAGATTTATCATTTTCATCCTGCTTTCTTTGCAAAGCAGCTTATAGGATTAAAACACAGAAAGACAATTAAAACATAACTGAAGCACAGTTATAATAAGAAACCAGTTAGCATCTTAAGGAGATAAAACAGAGTCCCAACTGGCAGGTTAAAAGCTATGCGCACCAAATGGTGAGAGAGTTTAACAAAGTGAATCTGAATACAAAATATATAAATGAGGCAAGAGGGTGTGCTGTATATCAGAAAAATATATGGGGGCTCTACTTTATGCAAAAGCAATATTGGTCTAAGCATTTCTTGTCCTAGAGTAACCAACTAGATGTCAATCAAGCACTTGTATTCCATATTTATTCATTTAAGCCTCAACTAAAATGTTCCTATTATGAAATAACATATTTATATTTGCAAGGAGCTTTTTTCTCAATCTTTGTAGCTACTGTAATTCACAGAAGCCCCAAGAAATGCTCTTAAAATGCATAACTTTTCTTGGTGGCGAGGTTATTATTATGGACATTATATTTGAACTTAGCCGAAACACTGACCAGTCTATTGCTGTTTTTCCAATCCTGTTATTCAACTCTATTTTTTCCCCTATCCTCCCAATCTAAAAGAGCAACATAGACTTCCTTAGGAAATATGGGACTTTCTTTGTAACAGAAGTTATTGTTTCCAGAAGTTTCAGTAGCTCTGCAAAGCAAGAAAGTCCTGCTCATCATTTATTTGTGTTATTCTTAAAGACAGACATTTCAAGCACATCCCAATCCCACAGAGTTATACATCTACTTCTTCTCTGCCCCAATTCCCCATCGTCATACATAGCTACAAAAATTTTTTGAGGTCCACCAGCCAGCAATGTAGATGCAGAACATAGATTAGGAATTCAAAGTCTATGAAATTCTTGCTAATTGAATGGCACAATTTTTAAAAAAACAGATGCAATTAGTTTTCCCAAAGGTGCTTTTCCAAAAAGCAACTGGACTTTCTTGGGGTTTCTTTTCTTTGAAAATGTCACACTTCTCATCCAAGAAGCTTCTTCAGAACTCTGTGGGATTGGGATGAGCTTGACATGTCTGTCATTAAAAATGAAATGAATAAATGAGCTGTAGGACTTTCTTGCTTTACTGAGCTACTGAAATTTCTGTAAAGCTGAGAACAGGTTAAGAGCTTCAGTGTTACAAAGAAAATCCCATTTTTCCTAAGGAATTCCAAATTGCTCTTTTGGTTTGGAGGGAAGGTGGGGGGGGGGAGAGATTTGAATAATGGAATTGAAAGAAACACTTGAAGAAGCTTCTTGGATGAGAAGCGAAATGTTTTTTTACAAAAAAAAAAGCCAAGGAAGTCCAGTTGCCTTTTGAAAAGTCCCTTTGGGACAACCATGACCTGGCTGATTGAGAATCTTCATAGATATGCAATCAGTTTACTTTACTTTTCTGGACAAAGGACCTTTCTTAATGGAGCTCACAGGAAGAACATAGAAAAGCTATTTAAAATACTAATCATTTAATTCCAAACATTTTCTTCCAGCTAGAGCTTGGTTGTGCCTTGCTGGAGGCCCAAATGATACTTTATTGGTTGGAACCTTAGTCGAATTGAGCATTTGAGTCCCCAGCCCTGCTCACCAAGCTGGTAATTCTCTTCTCTTTGATTGGGCTCACTGCTGACTCTCAACCCACACTTTATTCATGCTGGTTTTAGGGCGGAAAAGCCAACCTTAATGAAGTGTTTTTTTAAATTTCAATTTAAAGATGATGGGGGCTATAAAATAGGTAGGCCTTACCAGAACTCCCATATGTTTTTGGGGAATAACATATTGTAATTCCCTAAAAGACTCTCAAAAAGCATTGACATTGCATGAGGTTGGTCTCCTTAGCCTCAAAAGTGATCGTGGGGAGACTTCACAACATGCCTTAACAACAAACCCTCTATGTATGCCCAGATTCAGAGAGTGAACCAATCATGCATGTTCTTTCAAGCTGCCTCCTGCACTCTACTAATGGTAAACCTCTAAATTATCAGAAGACATTCCAATCTTAAATTATGAATTTAAGTGATCAATTTAGAGTTGCAAAATTTTGAGCAAAAGCAATCACAATCAGATGATGCTGAGTGAGTCTACAGATCTCATTTAGGAAGCCATTTTGTACTCTTTATTCCTCATCCTTTTCCTCTTGCTCCTATCATTATCATCATCATCGCTTTTCCCCCCTTTGCTTTGCTCTCCATTGTTTAATTTACTGCTATTCCCTTAATCTAATGCACTTAACTAATTTCTTACTGCTACTTTGGTCCATAGCAACTAATATAAAATTCTAAACAGTTCAAACCCAGACCAGGAATATGAACTGAGTTTAACAGGAGCCTCTACAGCTACTTAACTGGATTCTAATACAGGTCTTCAGCAAAGTGAGAACAAAAATGGAATATGGATGTTGGCCTGAACAAGGAAGGCTACGGTGGAATTCAGATGTTGTGATTAATTATGCATAAAGGTGATTTACTGGACAATCAACACTTAGGCACAAACCATAGCTTAAATCCAACAGTAGATATATTTGTTCTGGGCAACATCAAAATCTTCTTTCCCATGTACAACATATCCATTTACAGGCAGTGTGGAAATATTTGTGTATAGCTGCATTTCTGTCTGGTCTGGTGTAATATCTATAAAGCTTAATAGATTCAGATTCCCGTTAAGAGGAACAAAACACTGGCTGATCCTACTTGCTTCCAATACTTTACCTATCAGTCTTTTACAGGTATTCCATAGTCTGACCAAAAATACCTTTTGATAACTACTACTTACGAGCCCTGTGCAGCTCCTGTACCATTCTCCCCAGCCTCACATACAGTTAATCTACTCATAATCATGAGCACCTTTTAAACACTTCAGTACTGCCATTAATCAGCTTCTCTCCAATATCTCAACCTCAGCCTCTCCTTTGCATCTAAACTTTACTATGGTAATCCAATTAGTAAGTTAGTTACCCTGCCTAGGTTGTGCCTGGAATTTATCTTTAAGCAATCATCGTTAAAAAGCAAGTCATGTTTTCCTCTGGGATCCTACATTATGGCTTCAAAATTAAATTATAGGAAATGCTAACTATTCATGTGGAAATGGACACAGAGATGATGATGCCACCACAATCTGGAAAGGGGGAGCTGAACCAAGCAGAATGTTAGAACTTATCTATCAATCCCTCTCAACCTGAACAGAGGCACATAAGTGGGATCTTCCACTTCATATAAAGTACTTTTATCTTCTCCTGTGGATTTGATCAGAGAATTGGAAGGAAGATAAGAGGTCATCAAATCCAATCCCATGAACAATGCCAAATTCACCATAATAGAGGAGTATCCAATCCCTGCTTGAAAACCTCCAGTGAAAGGGAAGAAACTGCTCCATGGGCAATCTATTTCACTTCTATTGTCAGTACTTACTACCAAGAAGTCCTTCCTAATATCTAATCCACTATTTCTCAACCTCAATAACTTCTAAGCTGTGTGGACTTCAACTTCCAGGATTTCCCTGCCAGCCTGCCTAAAATCATGGACGCCATATTCTATGTGTAATGTAACCAACTGAGAATATAGAGGAGCAACAACTTTTCTTGATTTTAGCTTTACACTTTAGCTGTTGCAGCCTTGGACTGTTTTGCTCTTTTGCCATCATTTTTTGTTGGCTCACATTCAGTTTGGGATCCATCAAGGCATTTTTCACATGTACTGCACCTCTATAGATGAGGAACAATAAAAGAAACTGCAGAAAAGAAAATTCTGCGTGTCTTTCTTGGTTCTTGGGCCCTGACATTGAGTCACCATCTCTGTATTTCCAAATGGGCCTGGAACAGATTATTATGTGAAATTCTGAAAATCCTGTCAGAAAAGAACTAAAAGCGATGTATAAACCAAGTACAAAGTAAAATGAACTTTCTCACTTTCATTGCTGCTTAAAAGATTCCTAAAATTAGTATTTTATGGCTTAATGACTCACCTACTGCCTGGCTCTACTGTCACAAGGCCCAGGTCAATTGCTCACAATACCATATCTTCAGCAAACTCAGTTTGTTTCATTTTGTCTTCATTATTCCCATAGACATTCCTTTTCACACATAAATTTTCTCTGCCAACTAGTTCATTCCACTCTATAAAATATAAATATCTGGGCCCTTTGAGCTCATCATAAATTTCAAGACTCCAAGGGCAAAAGAGATGGTTGGAAAATGGCTGTGCTTTCCATATTTCTGCTCTAAGAGGATTCTGTTGTTTGGGCTCCCCGAGCTGCTGCCATGTTTAAAGAGACACTCTCAACATGTGGAATGATGAGAAAATAGATTGGTAGTTCTGGCAAACAAGGCAAAGCTGCCAGAGATAGCAAGTGCAGAAATTACTGCTTATCAACAGGAGAAAATGGAAAGGCTCTTGAAGAATCAATAGTTCTTTCCGCACATTATTTTGAAAAGTAGTTTGCATCCCTTTCTTTCCTTTGGTTACTAGGGAAAAGACCATTTTGCAGAAAGAAGGAAACCAACCCTACCTCTTGCTGAGAGCTTCTTGGTGTTGATAATCTTGGCAGCGTATTCATGTCCAGTGCAAAGTTTGACACAGCGTCGCACCACGGAAAAAGCCCCCCTGAAAAAGGACAGGGAAAAAGAGATTGATTAATGACTGCATGGCAGGAGAATTTCATTGACATGCTCATTGCAAAATTCCTAGTCCATCTGTTTTTTTTTTAAAGAAGAAAGGTATGGCTTTGCATCCATTTGATTAGCATGCTAATATTTAAACTATTTTTATCCTACTGTCTAGTTAACACTTTTACAAATACCCCTAGTCCATGTTCACGCCCTAACAAATGTGGCAGACAAGGAGAAGGTGATGGGGAAGAAAGGAAAAAGAAAAAAATCAGTCATAAGCACTTAAGCTTAAGGTTGCAATCAGATGGAATCGAAGATTCATGACTTCCCAAGTTACCTTTCCACAGGTAAGCAGGATCCTTTGATCAGATTAGAAGAATCTCCACCAACAGAATCTCTCCCCGAATTACATTTACTATATTAGTTTCATCCATCTCTGAACTGCTTCCAGATCTGTTAAATCATACCACAGCTTTTCTAGGCTTCCTAGGTAAGTGGAATACAGCAATGTTGTTCCTGATATTCATAAATGCAACCCTACAGATGATTTCACCCAATGGCTAACAGTGGTTATAAATCAAGAAACAAGACTGAGCATTCAAGAAGACAGTGCCCGTGAAGAAAAGTCCTCAGCCTTCACTTTCTGAGTTCTCTTGTCCACTAAAATCATAGTCCTTGACTTACCACCATTCATTTAGTGACCGTTCGAAGTTGCAACGGCATTGAAAAGAGTGACTTATGACTGGTCCTTACACTTATGACCGTTGCAGCATCTCCATAGTCATGTGATCAAAATTTGAATACTTGGCAACTGGCATCACAACTTCCCAGCCAACTTCTGACAAGCAAAGTCAATGCAGGGAGCTGGATTCGCTTAACGACCATGTGATTCACTTAACAATAGTGATTTGCTTAACAATCATAGCAAAAAAGTTCTCTAAAATTGGGTGTGATTCAATAATCACATTGCTCAGCAATGGAAATTCTGGTCCCAATTATGGACATTAGTTGAGGAGTCCCTATAATGTTTCTCCCCCTCCCTTCCTGGATTTATACAACAGCTTAAACTGGGAAAAAACACACATTCTGATTTCATGGGCTGTGTGAACAGACCAAAAATGTTGGGAGTAGATGAATAGTTGGTCTGAGCTCACCTTATATGCTTAATATGTTGGGCAGCTTCTGTCTTTAAATTTAAATACTTATTTATATTGGATCATCAAGAAACTTTCAAAGCTCAAAAGGGATTTAACACAGGTCTTGACCAGCGAGGTTTTTTTAAAATTTTATTTTATTTATATGCCGCCCTTCTCCGGAGAGTCAGGGCGGCTTACAATGCGTTAAGCAATAGCCTTCATACTTTTGTATATTTTATACAAAGTCAGCTTATTGCCCCCACAAACTGGGTCCTGAGTTTATCTTCTGAATGAAATTGGCTTTTATCTAAACACTCTTCTGATACTACCTTTAACAGTTGGCTTTTGTGTTAAAAAATACCTTTATTTTTCTCACAACTAAGAGGCTTTAAAAGTGCCCCCCTCCCCCCCACACATACATCTCTCAGGGATTGTTAAACTAATTAATCCTGTTCTATTGTGGGACAGTGAGCTTTTGGAAATATCATTCTATAACCTTTTCCAATTCTCAGAGTGGTATACGTTAGCCAGTAACCTCAGATGCTCTCCTGTCAACAACTCCTAACAGCTGTCTTTTCCTCATGCCACAATTCCAACCGGTAGGAAAAATGTAGGATTAAAACCATGTGAATGTCACATTTAAGACCAAAAGCATGGAGCTTCTTGTTCTTCAGTAGCTGCCTCCTAGGGAGAATCTTAGACAACCCGATAATTGTTGATTTATAAGAGAGGATCCAGAGTGTTGTTTTAATGGTGGACAACTGGATTCTGATGGGAGGTATACCAAGCCTACAAAGGCAATACCCATCCTCCACAGTTCCTTCTCTTTTTCATCAGAGTGATATCTGGGAATTGACCCAATTCAATTCAAATGAATGAGACGAAAGTTAGACATGACAGGTATTAGTTCCATTGATTGCGTGCCTGTCCAACGCGTATTTTATCAACAGATTGTCTTTTAAAATCATGTTGCAAATCATTTGGAATTATTATTAACTATGTCTGAAATTTGATGGACAATTCACAAATGTAAAATGTTACGATGATTCTATCTAACTATCTATTTAGAGGTAGTCCTTGATTTACGAGGTGATTGTTCAATGCCCAATTTTACAACATTTCTTGCCACAGTTAAGCAAATCACTGCAGTTGATAAGGGAATCCAGCTTCTCCCCATCGATCTTGCTTGTTGGAAGCCAGCTGAGAACGTTGCAGTGATCACATGATCCCAGGACACTGCAACCATCATGCCGGTTGTCAAGTGCCCAAATTCTGATCATTTGAAGATGTCGTGACAGTCAAAAGTCTAGTTGCAAGTCATTTTTTTCAGTGCCATTGTAAGTTCGAATGATCACCCGATGAATGGTTGTAAGTCAAGGAGTGCCTGTAACAGCCATTGATAAGCACATATTGCTTCAATTCATAGCACAGAGATTCCATAAACAAAACCCCAACTATTGCGCAGTAGAAATGCTGATAACTTGTCTCAGAGTATTATCTTTACTTTTTAATTTTTTTCTATCTTGTTTTGCTTTGGAATAGTTGAAATCTTGAGAGTCCCAATGGTATTCTTATTGAAAGAGAATTTGGATAGCTATCACCGTAGGGGGCACAGGCAGAAAGTATTACAGAATAACAAGTGAAAAGCAAAAATATATGCTTAAGGAAATTAACCATGTTGATTAATACTTAATTCCGTCAAAGAATTAAATGTGCATCTAAGCACATTTTCACTGGAAATAACTTCCCTGAATTCTATAGGTAGTCCTCAACTTAAGACCACAAATGAGCCCAAAATTTATGTTGCTAAGTCAGACAGTGTTAGGTGAATTTTGCCCCATTTTACAACCTTTCTTGCCACAGTTGTTAAGTGAATCATTGCAGTTGTAAAGTTAGTAACACAGTTGTTAAGTGAATCTGACTTCCCCATTGACTGCTTGTCAGAAGGTCACCAAAGGTGATCACGTGAGATCCCGGGACATTATGACCATCATAAATATGAGTCAGTTGCCAAGCGTCTGAATTTTGATCATGTGATTGTTGGGATGCTGCAATAGTTGTAAGTGTGAAAAATGGTTATAAGTCACTTTTTTCAGTGCTGTTGTAACTTCGAATGGTAACTAAATGAACTGTTATAAGTAGAGGACTATCAGTATTGTTTTATTCCTGAGTGGATACATACAGCATCAAACATGAATATTCAGACTGTGTTAAACCAAGTACAACCCAATAGGATTATATCAGCTTTTGCCCACCCTACATGATGGGACTGAAACACCCAGAATTCTCAAGCAGCAAACTCTAGAAGTTGCAATTCCGTTGCACAGTGGTTAGAGTGCAGTACTACAAGCTACTTCTGCTGCCTGCCAGCTGCCTGCAATTTGGCAGTTCAAATCTCACCAGGCTCAGGGTTGACTCAGCCTTCCATCCTTCTGAGGTTGGAAAATGAGGACCCAGATTGTTGGGGGCAAAATGCTGACTCTGTAAACCGCTTAGAGGGCTGTAAAGCACTGAAAAGCGGTATATAATTCTAAGTGCTATCGCTATGGCTATTTGAAGAGTTTGCATTTAAATGACAATGACTAAAGTGATACATTGAGTTTGTTTGTTTATTCATGTCAGAAGCATATAAAATACAAGATTAAAATATATACAAATTAGGTCTTGCCCAGAAACTAGCAATATTAATTGCATTCTGTCACTCTGCCATGAAGTCCTCAAATGTACCCTGATCAGGGCACAAAGGGCAGGTATATGTATAGGTGTTGTTGTCTGCATGTCACCACAATCCCAAAAAGCATACACTGAGTCAAAATATGCTTATTGCATAGCTGGCTAAGGTCACACAACCCAAGTCAAAAGTAATGGTTAACCGATCACTATGGCTAGATATAGGTTATGTTCCAATCTTCTCTCTTCCCCACACCAAAATAAAAAAAAATTAAACAAACCACTATCAATACCTGGGAAGATCCTGGAAAAGATAATTAAAAAACAGATCTGGGAACAACTAGAAGCAAATAAAGTTATAACTAATAACCAGCATGAGTTTGTTAAAAACAGATCATGCCAAACCAATCTTATTTCATTCTTTGATAAAGTGACTATATTAGTAGGCCAGTGAAATGCTGTGCACACAGTATATTTAGATTTCAGTAAGGCATTTGACAAAGTAGACCACAACCTACTTCTTGATAAGCTAGAAAAATGTGGAATAGACAACATCACCACCAGATGGATTTGTAGCTGGCTGACAAAACTGTACTCAACGAGTAATCCTTATTGGTACCACATCCATATGGAGAGAAGTAAGCAGTGAGGTACCACAAGGTTCTGCCTTAGGCCCAGTACTCTTCCATATCTTCATAAATGACTTAGATGAGGGAATAGAATGGGAAGTCATCAAATTTGCAGATGACATTAAACTGGCAGGAATAGCCAAAATCCCAGAAGACAAGCTCAGGATCCAAAAAGGTCTTGACAGATTTGAACAATGGGACCTATCCAACAAAATGAATTTTAATGTGGAGAAAAGCAAAGTTTTACATTTAGACAGGAAAAATCATTTAGACAGAAAAAAGTACAGATTAGGCTAGACCTGGCTCAAAAACAGTAACTGTGAGAGGGATCTTGGAGTCCTAGTGGATGATCACTTGAATATGAGCCAGCAGTGTGCAGCAGCAGCCAAAAAAGCTAATACAATCCTTAGTTGTATAAACAGAGGCATAGACTCAAGATCACGTGAAGTATTAGTACCGCTTTATAAAACCCCGGTAAGACCACACCTGGAATACTGCAACCAATTTAAATATTTTACATACTACAAAAAAGATGTTGAGGCTTTGGAAAAAGTGCAAAGGAGGACCACTAAGATGATCAAAGGCCTGGAGACTAAAACATATGAAGAACGGCTACAGGTTTTGGGTCTGGCTAGTCTAAAGAAAAGAAGAATTAGGGGTTATATGATAGCAGTATTCCAGTATTTGAGGGGCTGCCACAAAGAAGAGGGGGTCAAATTATCCTCCAAAGCACCAGAGTGCAGAACAAGAAACAATGGTTGGAAACTAATCAAAGAGAGAATCAGCCTGAAATTGAGGAGAAACGTCCTAATAGTGAGGACAATTAACCAGTGGAACAGAAGTTGCCTTCAGACATTGTGGGTGGTTCATCACTGGAGGTTTTTAAGAAGAGACTGGACTGTCACTTGTCTGAGATGGTATAGGTTCTCCTGCTTGAGCAGGGGGCTGGACTAGAAAACCTCCAAGGTCCCTTCCAGCTCTATTCTATTCTGTGGATTTAGGATATGTACCAAGCCCAAGCCAAGCAGGCATTACGGTTTAGGACAAAGAAGAATATCAGCCTGTGCTTTCTTTAGTAATTTCCAAATTTGCTTGTAGAACCACGGAAACAGCATGTGCCTGATTAAAGCTCTAGCTCACAAACTAGTTTAATTTAACTGGGTTCATAGCTTTACACATTTAGTCATGGATCCTTACACCTCATCCACGGTTTTAGGTATGAAAAAGATAGGGACCGTTATCCAACTTCATAGAGAATGATATGCCTGCATGTTGTAGGGATTAAGAAACCTGAATTGTTTTCGTAATCTAAGAAAAAGAGGATCGTTTCATGGTTGTCGAAATGCCCTCATGCAATCCGAAAGACAGCAGTCTAACAATCCTATGTCATTCCTCCTCCCCATTAATCTTGTATGACCAATTCTATTCATTTACTAAATTGCAGAATACAATTCATCCTTAATTGTTTTGCAAGAACGAAGATGGAGAAACTGGCCTTGTTCATTACTAAGTGAGTTTTGGTGTGGAGCAATTGTGTGTCATTTCTGTGACAATGCAATTTGCGTGGAACTGCAGGCTGCTTTTTGCACTGTGTGCCAATTTGCAATTAACAGTGATAAAGGAACGTGTGCTTCTTCTGGTCTTTGTCTTTCCTTTCTTCAAGTTATATACAATAAATGCCTAACCGATCGCCTTTCTCTGAATTAGAATAGGATTATAGCATTATTTTATTACTTGCATTGTCCCCACAAGTTTACAGCCACCCAGTAATGGATTTAGATCTAAATCCATTTTCACCACTAAAAAACCTGTTTTTTTCATTAATAATCTTAACTGACCCAATAAGACTGTCAGTGCGTTTCCAATAATCTACAAAGTAAGAACTGGTCACAGGAACTTCAATGGATTTGTGGTGATCCACTCTGAGTGGCACTAGTAGGATAGGATCTAAATTTATAAATAAATAAATGAATATAGATTTTTCCAATCTAATTATAAGTATACTTTTTGTCCTGGAAATTAGAAAAGTCATCAAGTACAAAGAAAGAATCAGGACAAAGAAAGGTTAACTCCATCACATATAAACTAAATAAACAGATGGAAAAGCATAGCACATATTACATATTGATTCAAAAAACAACCATTTTATTCAACAAGATTTACTTTCTTGTAACAGTGTGCAGCCAGATGTGGTATAGAGAAGAAGAAAAGAGTCCAATGTTATTTCATTAATTATAATAAAATAGGCTAGAACTCAGCACTGTGTCATCCACCAGATAACCAAGAGCGGGACCTGCCCCTTTAGTAAAAAATTATAATGGCACAGGAATGTTGAAGCCTTGCTGATCTCACATAAGATGTTATTTCTTTTTCTTTTTCTGACTATTGACAGCTGAATTGGGATAAATATCTAATTGTGTGATGCCCTTCCTAACACTGGCGGGATTCACACATGCATGTAGCTAAATCCCACAAAACAGCAGCCCCACTCTTCAAGATAGAAAACATTTCAATCACTAGGTTGGGTGAGCGCTCAAATAAATCACACTCCCTACACAAAAACCAAATGACCACAAGTTTAAACATGCAATACTAACTTTTGCAATCTCTCAATCTAATTAAGGCAAGAGCAAATAAAAAGCTACTTATCACCTCTGAAGAATCATCTGATATACAGCAGAGATAAGGATTTCTTTGAGCTTTTCAGTCATCTCCACAAACCTTAAAGCCTCAATGAGCAGAGATTATGGTACAGGCAGTCCTCAACCTACAACAGTTTATTTAGTGACCATTCAAAGTTACAACAGCACTGAAAAAACTGACTTATGACCATTTTTCACTCTTATGACGGTTGCAGCATCCCTGTGGTCACGCAATTTACATTCAGATGCTTGATAACTGGTTCCTATTTATGACGGTTGCATGTCCTGGGGTCATGTGATCCCGTTATGACTTTTCGACAAGAAAAGTCAATGGGGAAGCCAGATTCACTTAAGAACCGTGTTACTAACTTAAATAGCTAAAGTGATTCACTTAACAAATGTGGCAAGAGAGGCTGTAAAATGGGGCAAAACTCACTTAACAAATTTTTTATTTAGCAACATAAATTCCAGGCTCAATTGTGGTCGTAAGTCAAGGACTGCACGTAGTTGGTGGCAAGAGGCTGCTGGCTTACAGGCAGTCCTCAACTTACAACCATTTGTTTAGTGAGCAAAGTTATAACAGCACTGAAAAGAGCAACTTATAGCCACTGCAGCATCCTCACGATCACACAATCAACATCTGGGTGCTTAGCACCCAACATGCATTTATGATGGCTGCAGCATCCTGGGCTCATGTGGTCACCCTTTGCGACCTTCCCAGCTGGCATCCAACAAGCTAGGTCAATGGGAAAAGCCAGATTCCTTTCACAATCACATGACTCACCTTAACAACTGCAGCAATTTTGCTTAAACACCATGATAAAAAACTTGGATGGATCATGTGGTGCTTCAGTTTATGACAGAAATTCCAGACTCCATTACGGTCGTAAGTCAAGAATTACCTGTACTTCCCATATTTTAAATCTGAAAATATAGCAATTACAGGTAGTTCTCGACTTACAACAGTTCATTTAGTGACCGTTCAAATTTACAATGGCACTGAAAAAGCGACTTATGACCATTTTTCACATTTATGACCACTGCATCATCCCTGTGGTCACATGATCAAAATTCAGATCCTTGGCAACTGACTCATATTAATGACGGTTGCAGTGACTTGAGGCCATATGATCCCCTTTTGTGACCTTCTGGCAAGCAAATTCAATGGGGAAGCCAGATTCACTTTACAACCGTGTTGCTAACTTAACAACTGTAGTGATTCACTTAAGATCTGTGGCAAGAAAGGTCGTAAAATGACGCAAAGTTCACTCAACAATTGTTTTGCTTAGCAAGAGAAATGTTGGGCTCAATTGTGATCGTAAGTCGAGGACTATCTGTACTTCACAGTAGAAATGGGAATTTTGAATTTTGGGAGTCCAGCACACCTGGAAGACATCCTATGTGGGGAGACTGTTCCAGGACAGCAGACTAGAATTCCAAATTAAGACTGCAGTGCTATACATACTTCAGCAGTAGATGAGCCATGAAGCTTTGGAGGAAGCCTTGCTTTGACTCAATAATTGCTTTGTATTTTTTAAAAGTTGATGTTCCATATCTGGCATTTCTAGACAATATGATCAGATAGCAGATAATGGGAAATATTTTTTATTCCTTGAGACTCCAAGAAAAAAAAGACAGGAGTCAGAGCAAGCAAGAGCAGCTTAATTGGACAAAACATCCTGGCCTACTTTAAAGTAGCTCCCTTGACAATGGTCTGCAGTTCTCATCTGAAATCCTAGCTGCAAAATAAAACACCCAAATATCTCTAACTAACTACTTTTGGCCGCTAGATAAGTCACTTACAGAAAAGCAATGATCTGCATCCATTTTCCACCATATACCAATGAAAGTTCTAATTTTTATCTTTTTTTCCCCCATGTGTTTCTTCTTCTTCTCTCCACATATTTTAATTCAGATTAGAAAAATAAGTTAGAATGACATAATTAACATTATTCCAAAGGGAAATGAAAATGATTAATGCATGAAACCAACCACGCTTCAGGTTTTAGAACTACTGAAAATCAAAAGAATCCGTTTATTTCAAGGTTTAAAATTGCTCCTAAATATAGTAAAAGAGGGGATGCCATTTCTGGAAATTATCGTTAAGAACTATGGAGAAGAGTTTGTAGACTGTATATTGCCACCCTATAAACATGTTCAACTAAAATGAGCAACTAAAATGAGAAGATTTACTTATTTATTTTTAAATTTATTGGCTGCCCATATTACTACAGGGTAACTCTGGGCTTACAATATTAAAAAGATAAAACTATACTACACCTATAACAATACAAATAAAACACTATAAAAATACAAATACTCAAGCCTAACTAAAAGATGGGGAGGGGGAGAGTTGGATGAGCAGGGTGGAGGTGGGATTTTTATGAACCATCTATCAACCATCCCCAATGTAAAGCCCCCCTATTGGAGCCCCAGGCCAATTGGCAGAACCAGGTCTCTATGCTCTTCTGGAAGGTCAGGAGGGTTGGAGCCAATCTCAATTCAAGGAGGCAAGATGTTCCAAAGAGTAGGCACAATGGCAGAGAAGGATCTTCTCCTGGACTTCACCAGCCAGAGTTCCCTGGCTGATGGGGCTTCCAGGATGCCTCCTCTGTTGGCATGGGTCAATCCCAGTGGGATGAGACGGTCTCTCTAATAAATTCCATATTGCCTGGAGAATGATGCTGAAAAGGAATATCAAGAACCCATCTCTTAGACCATACATGAAGAACTTTAGGTCCGTGGGCTTCTTCCAGCCCTCCAGCCCGACTCCTCTTCTCTTCACATTCTTACCACCATCAGAGGCCAAGTTGATACTCACAGGAACACCTTCATGGAGTGGTGTCTTTTTTCATCTCATTCATTGCTTCTCTGCTTCCTATCTTCCCTAATCCATTTTATTTATTAAAAAAATATTTATTAAAAAATATTTATTAAAAAAATATTTAGCAGAGCTTTGGAAGGAAGAAGAGACTTCTTTGCAAGCCACCAAAATAACATTTGTGCTTACCACTCATAGCAACTATATTTCTAAATCTCTACTCAATTGGAAATACATCTCTGACCTTTCAGAAAGGCCAGCTTTTTTATTTTAATTCAGAAACCTTCAAAATGAAGTTAACTGTCACTTTCACCAACTTCTTTTGTTCTACAGGTTGATAATTTATCTTTAGAGTAGAAGGCTAGGCTGTAGAGGGATACCAACAATACTAAAAAGTCCGCTTCATGGACCATGGGGGCCCAACTATATCAAAGAAGTTGGTATGATCCATTATTCAGTAATTACTGGATTTAGGAAGACGCTGTACATCAACAGAGCTATCTAGCTCAATATTGTTTTCTCTGCATTGGTTGATAGAACTCTGGACCATTACACGAAAAAAAAATATTTCCAGATTTGATTTGAGAGACTGCTCCTTAGGCATTCTGCATACAAAGCATAAATTCAGGGATATTATGTTTAAATTCTCTTAAACCATGTGTGCTTATTCTTTGCTGAATAAGCTATAAACAAGTAAATTCTTTGTAGGAGTCATGGTGGTGCAGTGATTAGAATGCAGTATTGCAGGCTAATTCTGCTGACTGCCAGCAGTTTGATCCTGACTGGCTCAAGTCTTCCATCCTTCCGAGGTCAGTAAAATGAGGACCCAAATTGTTGGGGGGCAATATGCTGACTCTGTAAAGGACTGTAAAGCATTATGAAGTGCTATATAAGTCTAAATGCTAGTGTTATTGCTAAATTCATCCACTGCACTATCTATGCAGTTTACAGTTTACAAATGCACTGCATATGTCTCCTCTAAATCAGAATTGATTTCTCATCACAGTATTGTATTTATAAACTATGGCTTGGGAGCCACGATTATTGGTTCATCCATTATTAAGTCAACACAATGTCATCCCATTTTGCTTTGTGTGATGTACAACCCCAACTCAATTACAATGTGTTTCCTTTGGTTTGGGCATAATGGATTGTATGAATTATCTGGGTTTTTATATGCTTTATGTTAAGTTTAATTTGGTGAAGACATAAAGCCATGTTTACAAACTACAACAAATGGCCCCACACTTCAAACCAAGTCAAAACCAAACCAGTCAGCATGTACTTATTCTATTTTTCCTGATAGCTATGTAATGATTCTTTTGACAGCTTTATATATATTTTTTTCTTGGGAGTTGATTTTTCTCCTAATTACAAGTGGCATCCTTGAACTTGCTGACTGGACTTAGAACCATCAATTTCCGCTCCGCTGGTTGAACTTAGAACAAACCGTCTAAGTGGGAAGAGTAAAAATACATGAGCTCATGCACGTACTTAAGTCACAGACTTAATGGAGGGACTCGTATAAGAAGCATCTTGCTCACAGTGGGTGAACCTTGGGCAACCAAGAACTAGATTTAACCATTTGGGGGAGTAAAAGATTATAAAATGGCCTCATCACACTGGTAGGAAAGAGTTGATTATTTGAATGGCAGTCTCTGTTTTTAAATGCAATTTTATAAGGAGCGAAATAGGAAACAGTTTTTTTCCCCAAGAGAGGAACATTCACAGTGACATCAAATAAAACCTAATGAGATTGGCTGTGGATGAGTTCCTGTTAGTGCAACTTTGAATCACTGTTACTCTAACCCTGAAGCACCAAGTGATTCATAGCAAAGCACGTATGGAGCACTATTTAAAAAAGCCTCCCATCTGGTGATCTGCCCTTGTGCTTTCAAGCATGTGTTGATTCTTGTTCTAGAGGTTTATCTGCCACTGGCACACTCAAAATTATACAGATCCCAGTTTGTATGAACCGTAACCTCTGTAGTGTATCTTAGCCTCTCAAGGGAAGTGCATGGAGAATGCAATGGGGCAGAAACCCACTGCAAATACAATAAGGGTTATTCAGCCCTGATTCTCAGAAGCTTGACTGCCATGAAAATTACAAATTTAATGCTGGGGAAAGCCATCAAGAACCTGAAGTTTTATTACAGGTAGTCCTTGACTTACAACAGTCCATTTAGTGACTGTTCAAAGTTACAAGGGCACTAAAAAATGTTTTATGATTGTTTTTCACACTTACAACCTTTATAGTATCGCCATGATCAGGTGATCAAAATTCAGATGCCTGACAACTGGTTCATACTTATGACTGTTGCTGTGTGCCAAGGTCATGTGATCCCCTTTTGCGACCTTTTAACAAGCAAAGTCAATGGGGAAGCCAAATTCACTTAACAACCATGTCCCTAACTTATCAACTGCAGTGATTCACTTGACAATTGTGGCAAAAAAAGTCGTAAAATGGGGCAAAACTCACTTAAGAAACATCTCACTTAACAGCAGAAATTTTGGGCTCAGTTGTGATCCTAAGTCGAGGACTACCTGTATTGTAAGAACAGGATATGGTATTTCCAGTGTGCTATCTCTGGAAAGTATGAAAGGAATCTAGCAAAGAAGTCTGATTCTGGGCCCAAATAATAACTTTTGCAGTAGATGCACATAGAATCCCCAGTCCATGTTCTTACAGGTAGTTCTTTATTATATATTTTTAAAAAGCCTTTCAAAAATGCAGTGCATTAACTCTGCAGTATCACTGTAAAACAAAAAAGAAGTTAAAGGTTCCACTTTGATGTTCTGTGATTTCAGATCATTTTTGTCATTTTTTTCAGCCCCTCAAAACTTTCCCTGAGAAATATCACTGACAGTAATATTAAAAGATAAGAGCATTAAACTTTATTCCAAGGCTGCACCTAGAAGCCATGACTCAGTATCATGCAGTCAAGAGACCTTTAATGTTAATGGTATCACAAGCCTTCTGCATGTAACCTCAACCAAGAAAAGGATTTCTATATCGGATTTTACAGTATAAGCTTTCCTCACTCTTACACAAACATATTTCAAGCAAAGGAACAGATTGATCATCCAGGAAAGAATTACTAACTGTTCTCCTTGCAATGAACACAGCTAGTGTGATGGAAGTCAAAATAGACACCTAAAGCTCTAGAGCAAAGTCTAATGAACTCCTCCCTCACTAAACAGATCACGGCTAATTCATGTAACACAGTAAGCCAGTTTGCACAGCATTCTAATACAAAACTAACCAAACCAATTATGCTTAATACATTATACAAACCCAGTTGGTGGCTTGACTAACACATAATCCAAGACTGCCATATGACATCTTTATTTTTCACTTACCATGGCATTAAACTAAATAGAATAATAATTAAAAAATCTTTAAAATGCTTATTTTGGGGGAGCCAAATGGAATATAAAACCACGGTTAATTCTAACTTGCTTTAAACCAAGATTCTCAAATCACGAGCTATATGTCGCTCTCCAAGAAATGTTCTGTGACTTGCAGCAATGTTTGGATGCTTTTCGGGGACACCAAGAAAATGCAGAGGCTTGGGCACAAGAAGTCCTCCAGTGGGAGAAGAAGCTTTTAGCAGCAGTCACAGCCTTAGTGTAACCCAACAAGTCTCCCACCCAGATTAGGGCTTAAATTGGCCAGGGAACATTCTCACTGCAAAACCAGTAACTATTTTGTGAATGGTCACTCCTGGCCCAGCTGAAAGAGCCCTTGAGGTGCTGCTGTTGCTCCTGTTTCAAATAACTGCAGATATGGCAACAGGCAGCATGAGGCCTACAACAATGAAGGGAAACAAAGAATAAAGAGTTAGACGGTTGCTAAGCAACCAGGCTACAAGGCAGCAGTAAGGGAGCTGAGAAAAGACCTCCCTAAACACAAATGCATGATGAAAGGGATCTTCTTCCCTCTGGTATGGAAAGGAGAGAAACTATCCCCACTGCTTTTTCCAAAATGCCTTGAAATGCCCTACAATCACCGGACATTTGTCAAGAGTGGGAAGAAAACTATGTGTTAGGAAACATTTTTGCCTGCAGTTCAGTGATTTCATCCCCAGCGAAAGAGGAGTTATCTCATGAATGATAATGAAGCCAATTGCAAAAAAAAAAAAAAAAAAAAGGAGGGGGCTCCTTGCATCTGAAATCCAAGCAATGCTACAGCTGCGAATGACTTGCTCAGAAGCACACCTGTTACATGAGGAGGGGTGTGTGTCAGCAAGTAGCATTTTGCTATTCATTTGCTTTCATTTTGTTCTACTTTACTTAAAGGGGTGGCGTGTTGAAGAATGTTGGTGGCTACATGCATAGCTGGAACACTCAATGCCCAGAAAAACACAGACTCATCCCATAAAGGATGGGGGAAAGAGAGAAAACTCAAGAGAAACAACAGTCTTAGAGAAGAGCAACTAAGATTATTATAGGCATGGAGACTAAAACATATGATGAACGATTGCAGGAATCTAGTCCAGAGAAAAAGACTGGGGTGACATGATAGCAGTATTCCAGTATTTGAAGGGCTGCCACAAAGAAGAACCAAAACACCAGAAGGCAAGAAAAGAAACAATGAATGGAAATTAACCAATTTCAAGAGAAGTAACCTGGAATTAAGGAGAAACTCCCTAACAGCGAGGACAAATAACCAATGGAACAGCTTGCCCTCAGAAGTTGATGGTTCATTACTGGAGATTTTTAAGAAGAGACTGGACAGCTACTTGTCTGAAATGGTATAGGCTGGATACCCTGCTTGAGCAAGAGGTTGGACTAGAAGACCACCAAGGTCCCTTCCAACTCTATTCTGATTGAAGAAGCCTATTTGCTTGCTTTGTAGCATGGAAACAGTGACAAAACACTTACCTAAGCAAACACAAATATAGAGAAATGGGAGCCTTGAGCCATTTTTTTAATGGGTAACCAGTTCCACTTGCAACAGGACCTCATGTTCACCCTGTTCAGGTTCTACCTAGAGGCATTGAATTGGAAGCATTCTCCAGACCAGAGAATGATGCTTTGGGAGAGCTCACTTCCAAGAAGGAGCTGAAAACTCAAATCTTTCTGCCCTATTTATGGGGTTATTTTAAGCAGAGGTGGCCTAATCAGGACGAGACCTACCATGTTTGGGAAAGGAAAACCTAATTTTTCTCCAGCCCAATCCCTTTAGAGAAACAGCATGTTTTATTTCCCTGAAAGAACAGATGATTTCTTGGGAAGAATTGCGTTCTTGGCGCTGTCCAAGGTCCTGCAGTTCCAACACTGTATGATGCTACCAGATAAAGCTCCTCCCAGGTGTCTCATAGGAGAGCTATGTAAATCCATGGTAGCTCAAAAGCAGGAATCTTGTGTCCCCCTTCCAGATTAACAGATCTGATCAAAAAAATATGCATTCATGGGCTATTATTATCAGAGCACCTCAAACTTCCAGGGCACTCCATTATGGATCTCAAACTGAGGGGTCCTTGGTGCTCTCTGAGCTTGGTTGTTTTCTTGCAGACATTTCATTACCCAAATTAGATAACCTCATCAGTGCTAGTAAGGAGTGGGGTTTGCTCTCAGTTTATATTCTAGTGGCTTGCCCTGCGATGGGCAGATCTCAAACTAACCATCTCCAGCATACTTGAGTGAGAAACTGCTGAACTCACATACAGTACATGGAAAGGTTTCAAGCTATCTGAGAGTCTCAGTAAGTACACCAGATTTTCAACAGAGTGCAGCTAATAATTCATAATGTACTTGCAATCTGTCTCACATGTAAGCAGCATCTGAACAACCAGTCTTCAGCCTTCTTCTCCTTTCCCTCCATCTCACTCCAGCTTAAATCCCTCATCAGTCTAGCCATTCAATGCATTTGGTGAAGTGAACTACAGCTTTCAAAGCCTCATGCCTTTTAATAAAATGTGTTAGCTAGCAAAGGCAATAACTGACTCCTTCGGATTTCAGTGTGGACTTTGCATGCAGAAACAACCCTAATAAGCTAAAGGCAAAGCCGATCAAAGCTTGACATGCACAGAAGTGCTTTCTAGAAGCATTGCCTCATATTGCGGACTTGGCTAGCGCAGCACAGAGTACAAAACTACAGCCTGGGGGGGGGGGGGGGGGACTGCTACACATTGTGTTTTCAGCAGCCTTGCTAGTGACTGTTGAGTCTGCTCTGCCTTAATAAAAATGAAAATTTAGTACATCTCCTTAAGAGAGTATCAGCAAAAGCATTCCCAGAAGGCAGAAATGTGAAAAGATGTTGTCCTAATTTCAGTTTAAATCAATCCCATCAATATTTTGTCATGAAAATGGGAAGGAGAAATACAGTAGTTTAATTGCTGATATACCTGCACTGTGGCATCCACTTAATGAGTAATTTATGGGGTGTTTTGTACAGTGTTAAGAATGCTGCATTAGCCACGGAGGCAGGATCCCTTTTGCTTTTCATTCTGTGTTAGCATTTTTGGCAACAAAAACAGCCTGATCTAGTGCATTAGCCTTTGCCACTTCATTCTAATAATAATCACATAGAGATGCTGCCTGCCAAGTATCCGGCCATGCCCTGCTGCCCTTGGATTCCTAGATGGTTAAAGCTCTCCCAAAAAACAACTGACTTCTCTGCACTCCAGATTTCAAGAGCCACGTTCTCTTAAACTGCTAAATCCTCTTCCACTCTACTTCCATAGGTTGAATTCTGCTCTCCATCTTGATCTCTCACACCTCAATGTCTCAACTTCCTAGTCATCATGTCCGTTCATTTATTTTTAAGAAAATAAACAGATTACACTTTTCTTCAAATACAGAAAAGTGGAGAACAAAGTGGAGCAAATAACCCCCAAAATAATGATAAGTAAGAAAGCCATCAACAAAGTGAAATATGGCAGAACGAACCATGGTAAAACAGCAATAAGCACAATTGCTTTTACCAAATGCTGGTAAAATGGAACCTGGGCCAGCCTGCAACACCTTGTTGACACAACACCATCATTAATAATCATGTTTACTATAGGAGCCTGGAATAGCAAAGCCAAAAGTAAAAGAAGAGCTGGAATAATGGGGAAATTTGGTGCACAAAATAAAGCAAGAGGTTGATTAACAGAACTTGGATAAGAAAATTCAGTGCTTACAACACAGTTCTTTCAGCAACCTAGAAGAGATCACTGGATGAACACTCCAAAAATCAAAAGGACTATCTATTTTCAAGCCAAGATGGAGAAGTTTTATTCAGTCAACCCCATCAGGGTCTGGTGGGGATGTGACGGCAGGCTGAGGATATGAATTTCTTCTTGCCAAATTACAACTTACATTAAAGAAGGCAAATAAAACCATTGAACCAATAGCATATAACCTCTGCAATATTCCACAGTTATAGAGTGGAAGAGAAGAAGACCTTTAATGGATTAGATTGGACACAGAGACGGCCTGAAGAATGTTGGACTGAAATTCATTACTTTGTCAAAGGGAAAGCAAATAAAAATATTCCAAAATGCAAAAAGCGATGAAATGGCTGCCTGCTGATTCACTCAAAATAGCTGAAGAAAGATGGAAAGCAAAATGTAATAGCCAAAGAAAATCTGGCCAACTAAGTACTAAGTTCCAGAGAAAAACAAGAAAAAAAATCCAATGAATGACATCTCAATAACCAAAGCAAAGGAACTGAATGGTAAGGAATTTAGAAAACTATATAAGGTATTGCATGCATTATACAATAAGGAACCTATTGATGTGTTAAACATATATCCTGCCATTTCAGGCAGGCAAGATAATATACTTGGTGCCTCTCAAAGGTAGTTTTTGAAAATGCAACTGGACTGTTTTTTTCCTTGGGGAAGATGTTTCACTTCCCATCCAAGAAACTTCATCAGTTCTGATGAAGCTTCTTGGATGAGAAGCTAAATGTCTTCTTTCTGAAGGAAAAAAATAGTCCAGTTGCCTTTCAAAAAAGCACCTCTGAGACAACTATCACCTGGATGACTGAGAATCTCCACAGATACTGGTACTCCTCATTAATTGGTTCTGGGAGGCGCGATGAGTACCAAAAATGAGAAGTACCAAACAAATTGTTTTCATAAGGAATAATGTAGTGAGTCACAAGGCAGCTGACACTGCAAGTTCTAGCTTGTGCGTTGAATACCAAACAAACGATGAGTACCGGGACCAAATTTTCACATCAAAATGCATTTAGTACCAAATTTGATGTGTTTCAAAGCAGTTGACTCCAAGGTACCACTGTATATAATATTCTCTTTTCCTATTTTTTTCCTACAAAACAAAACTAATGATGGGCATAATATAAGGCTATTTCTAACATATAGCTGTGAAAGCTGTATCATCAGAAGGGCTGAACAAAGAAAAATGGATAAGTTGTATACTATGGTGCTGGCAAAAATTGTTGAAAATATCTTGACTTGAACCACACAAAGAACAGATAATTCAATACTAGATGAAGTCAAATCTGCTCATGGAAGCACTAATCATGAAATTATAATTTAAATATTTTTATATATATTTACAAAATATATTTATAAAATATATTTTGGCCACATAGTGAAAAGGCAAGAATCCCTGGAAAAGGCCCTGAAATATTTAGAAAAAGAACCCTCAAAAGATAGGGAAGGTAATAACTATCCTTTATGACAACACTAACAAGCAATCCTGGAAAAAAGATGTCCCTCCATTTATGAAGAGTTAGAAATGTTTGAGCAACAAATAGCTTTTGAAAAAGTCATGGCTTGGTAATACAGAGACATAGTTCTTAGTGCTTGCAGTTAGGTTAGTGACCCTATGCAACTGAGTTGGTTTGTATAAAAAGAAACTATGTAAATAAGAATGATTTTTTTAAAAAGGTAATTCACCATTTTACAGTAGCCTTGGCCCAATAGCAGTGAAAATGATTCTAGTGTATCTATCAATCTTCTAAAAAAATTCCTATCATGCAATGAATGTAGACACATCTTGTTTGGAATTTAAGGAATGCTGGCAAGGGAATGATAAGTTCACTCATCAAGTTGTCAATCTTGAAAGATACTGCCCTAGATCCATTTAGATATGGAGTTTCAATTAGATGGAGCAACTGTGGAAACTCAGCAGAATCAACAATTATAAAATGGAATTGTGATTAATTAACCAAATTAACCCTTATGTGCCTCGGTTATACTGCTTTATTCTTAATAGTGAAGAATTAAGGCAATGTCATTAGATGTGATTTAATGAGTATTGCACTAACTTTCAGTAGCTCAATTCATATACCATGCAAAGCCACGGTTCATGAGCCTTGGATAGTACAGTGGTCTAATGCACCCTGTTATTAAGATCAGCTGCTTGCAATTATTGCAGGTTCGAATCCCACCAAGGCTCAAGGTTGACTCAGCCTTCCATCCTTTCTAAGGTAGGTGAAATGAGGACCCAGATTGTGGGGGCAATAAGCTGACTTTGTATAAATATACAAAAAGTATGAAGGCTATTGCTTAATGCACTGTAAGCTGCCCTGAGTCTCCGGAGAAGGGCGGCATATAAATCAAATTAAAATAAATAAAAAATAAAAAAATTAAAAATTAAAGCCTTGGATTACTGAATAAACCATTAGGGTCTAGTTCAAACAGCATCATGCCAGAAACCAGGTTTTCCAAATCACAGTGTCTGGTTTTGAGTATAAAGCTAAACCAAAACCAAACAAACTTCATAATGGCTTAGAGCAATATGTAATTGGCTGCATTCATATATTAAACTTAGAAGTCTTTTAGTAGCTGAATATTGATGAATAATCCATAAACACCTGGTTTGCACAGAATACCAAGTCATAACATTGAGTTCACACACTGTGCCATCCACTGTGAAAACAGCCCTTCTTTCAGCCTTGGTTGTTCAGAAATGAAGAATTATAGGTAATCTTCACGGTTGGGACCAGAATTTTCATTGCTAAGCAAGGTAGTTGTTAAATGAATTACATTTATCATCTTTTTGCCACAGATGTTAAGCAAATCACTGCAGTTGTTAAATGAATCTGGCTTTCCCCATTGATTTTTCTTGTCAGAAGCTGGTTGGGGAAGTCACAAATGGCAATCATATAACTCAAGAGATACTGCAAACATTGTAAATATATGCCAGGTGCCAAGCACCCTATTTTTGATGATGTGACCGTGGAGACGCTACAGCAGTTGTAAGTGCGAGGACCAACTGTAAGGCTCAAAACAGATTGTGGGGGTTTTTTTCCCAAGGACACTGTACCTGAGCTGTAAATATTTTAATTTTTACCAGGGATTCCCTGAGATCTAAACTTTATTTCAGGGGCTCCCCTAGTGTAAAAAAGGGTTGAGAAATGCTGAATGAGAGTAATTGGGAGTTTTTTTCTCACTGCCTGTAAGTTTACCTTCTCCTTGTTAGTAGAGCCTATTTCCAACCAAAGCTGGACTCTCTAAGACCTCTTCTTCAGGTTGTGAGAGCAAAGAGTTATGGGAATTATTAGCCAGCAAATCAGGAACGCATCATGCCTGGAGTCCACACTTTTGACTAAGCCAGTGATTTTTAACTTTTTTTTTTTCACCACAGACCCCCTTTAAATATCTTTTGTGGCCTCAGACCATGGCCATGGACTACCAAATCAATATTTAAAATATTTCTTCCAGCCTTTATGGTCCCTATGATGACATCGGGGTCCACAAATCATAGGTTAAGAAGCACTGGGTTTATCGGGCTGTGTCTTAGTGTGCTTGAACAAAGCTGGTCAACTATGATTTAGTAAATACCTTGTGGTTACTGTTACCATGGCTTCCATAACCTGCATATATAGACATATGACAAATTCTGAGTTAAATTGGGCTATCAAATGTCAGACAGAGATCAGACTACATGATCTTAAAAGTCCTTCCAAAAAAATGCAGATTGGGAAAAGAGTCAACATATTCTGCTGTAGATTGTGCCTGAAAAATCACAACAAATAACTCACAATAACTCACAATCATTTTATGATGGACTGAGAGACAGCTGGGTAAGGGAAGAATATACGTCCCTCCTCTCTCACCCACACCCCTTTGAGGTTCTTCATGGCCACTACAGAAAATTACGGAAGGCAAAGTACCATCGGCTTCCCTGGAGAGACTTTTTCTACATAGATGGATGAGTGAATTCATGGGCCTTGTTTGCCATCGGCAGCTGTTACCATGGAAACCATCAGTATCTTGGATTGATAATAGGAGATGATGATTCCAGGGTGAGATCAAGGGACAAAGCCACTGCAGAGAAAATAAACAGAGGAGGAGGGCAATGTGGAGCATGGGTTAAATGTGGAGGAGGAGGACAAAGTCTGTTGGACTTCCAAAACTTATTTGCAATCTAGGAACTGCAGTTTTAGCATCCAGAAACCTCTGCTTTGCCAGAAGACACCGTAAAGGCGAATACTACAGAACTGCCAGTAAAAGCCCATCAATGCCAGAATGATGCCTCAGGAGAACAAAATAAAAAGAGACACAAGCACTCTCCTGGAAAAAAAAATACTACAAAATCTCATATTGAAGAGATTCAGATGCTGTCCAGGTTAGCCACAATGTCTTATCCCAAGACAAAACATATCCTTCAGCAGGTGGCAACATGCAGCTCTCAAACCACACAGGAAGGACACAGCCAAACCTTTTAACGCCAGTCTTGGCCCAAGTCCACCAGGCATCCCTGGCTGGCCGGCAAATGGCAGGGGAGTGAATTCTTGAGCCCCATCCATCAAAGTGCCTCCACTGAGGTTACGTAGGCTGCAAAAGGTACAATTGGTGATTTGCCATCATGCAGAACAGGAAGCTTTTAAGGATTCCTGCCAGGTCATAAAAGAAAAGCCGTGTGGTGGAAAAATGCAAATGTAGGATGGCTGGGGATCATGTAAAAAGAGCTCCCAAATTAGCTGGAGGACAGGAGTGAATAAACCATTGGGATCCCTACCTGATCTGCAAGACAAAAATACAGCCAGGGATCTTGACTTGGGAAAGAACTGATTTCAAATTGTCATTGCCTATTGTCTATGGAGATTCTCAGTCATCCAGATCAAGGTTGTCCCAAAAGTGCTTTTTCAAGAGGCAACTGGAATTTCTTCTCATCCAAGAAGCTTCTTTAGTTCTGACTGAAGAACTGAAGAGTCAGAACTGAAGGAGCTTCTTGGAGGAGAAGTGAAACGTCTTCAAGGAAACACAAAGATGAGCCAGTTGCTTCTTGAAAAAGCATCTTTGGGACTGTCGGGACTGTTCTTCATTAATGTATTTCCAGAGTTTAGTAGTTCAGCCTTTTGATCTATGGGCTTGCTTTAACGTTTTAGATAATTGTAGCAAAATGATGTAAGCTATTTGAGAAGCTCCTTTGCTCTAGAGGGCCTCTTTTAAAATGAAGACCAATCAACAAAAAGACACCCCCCCCCCTCCACAGAAGTTCACCCAGGGAACTACATGCCACGACCATCCCTCAGCTTAGCACCCGACTGCAGAATGCTTTGCAAGGATAACTGCGAAATCAAATAGTTGCAAAAAAACTGGACAGCAGAAGTGCTAAGCTGGTTTTCTTCTTTGGCTGCTACCCAAAGTTCCAAAATTCCCAGCAAGCGTTCAGCAGGACACTTTATTGGGGAAGACATGCAAGGCTAATGAAAGAGCCAAACATGTTGGTTTTATTTACAACTTCTCAATATTCTCCAGCCTGAGCTTGTTTTGGAAGCTAGGGGATCTGCTATTTTATCTCAATTTTTTAAAAGGTTTGATGGTATTCCAATCTGATTCATTTCTTCCCATGACATCATATTTCCAGGTGAAAAAAAAAAGGCCTTGCTTTCATCCCCCATCCCCCCCCCGGCCACCCAAATGTAAACAATAATTGTTAAGCAATTGTATACAGGTAGTCCTTGACCTACAACAGTTCATTTAGTGACCAAAGTTACAAAAGAACAGAAAAAAATGAGCTTTGACCATTTTTCACACTTCCGACCATTACAGCATCCCCATGGTCAAAATTCAGATGCTTGGCAACTGACTGATACAGCCAGTCCTCTTGCTTCTGGCAAGCAAAGTCAATGGGGAAGCCAGATTCACTTAACAACCACGTTACTAACTTAACTGCAGTGTATTCACTTAACAACTGTGGCAAGAAAGGTCATAAAATGGGGCAAAATTCACTCAACTGTCTTGCTTAGCAACAGTAACTTTGGGCTCAATTGTGGTCGTAAGTCAAGGACTACCTGTACAGTAAGATGTAACCAACTTCTGATACAAAATGCAGTTATATTTTTATTCATCTTGGGGGAAAATACATATCTGTCTTCTTCATTTATACATAGCTATTTTCCTGGCTTTCTCAGGCAGAGGCAGAGGCAAAGGAAATTCAGATTTTTAGAGAAAGGGGTATGAGGAAAATACTTCATATAACGAATCCTCTTTTATTTCCTTCCCCGGTTTCCATTATTTTTGACAAAGCAGAAAAACAAGGGAAAAAAATAATGTTTCCCCTATTTTTGCTTTCCTGAGACTATGCTTCAATCTAGTCAACAGTACAAGATGACCATTTTCGGGGTCAGCACATCCTTCTGAAATCAGCAGGTGAATACTGCCAGCTTCATGGCAATATTTTCACTCAATAAGGAACCACAAGTGAAAAATGTATGGATTGCCTCCCAAGGAACAAGGAAGTAAGGACAGGATCCCACACTCTGCATTTATAAAGAGCACTTCCAATCATTCAGCCATTTTGGCATTCTCGGACTAATCACATCTAGGGAATTGGACCTGAGGTGTTAAAAACTAGTGACGCCTATCAATCTGGGCAGATTTGGTACTCAGAACCAAATCCAGAAACCATATAGGAAAATTCTACAACCTTCCTCAACAACTTAGTTTTTGCAACTTGGTCCAAATTAATAATTCAAGCACAGGTATTCCTCAACCTAGCTCCACAATTGGGACTAAAATTTCTGTTGCTAAACTAGGTGATTGTTGTGAGCCATGAACGATTTTATGACCTTTTGGTCAAGCAAATCACTGCAGTTGTTAAATGAATCATGTAGTTGTTAAGCAAATTCAGTTTCTACCATTGACTTTGCTCTTCAGCAACCAGCGGGGAAGGACACAAAGAGCGATCACAGGACACTAGGATGCGGCAATTGTCATAAATAGTTGTAAGTCAAGGACTCCCTGTGCAGACTGCAGCATCCACTTCGGAGAATGGACACACTGCTCAGCTCCCCTTACTACACACCGCCAGAACGAATGCACTTAATTCTGTATTATCTACAAAATTTGTCATGTCACACAGAGCTGTCCAGAAGACCATCCAGAACATCTGTATTCCACTGTAAACAAATATCAAGGTTTGTAACCTACCATGATTTGGCTAGGATGCTTCCCAGTTAAGAGTTAAGTAAGAGCCGTGGTGGCGCAGTGGTTAGAATTACAGTACTGCAGGCTACTTCTGCTGACTACCTGCTGCTAGCAGTTCGAGTCTCACCAGCTCAAGGTTGATTCAGCCCTCCATCCTTCCGAGGTCAGTAAAATGAGCACCCAAATTGTTAGGGGCAATAGGCTGGCTTTGGAAACCACTTAGAGAGGCTGTAAAGCACTGTGAAATGGTATATAAATCTAACTGCTATTGCTATTTAAGTACAGAATGTTTCCCTGTTCTGCAGGCTGGTTATGCTTTACCAAGCAGTTGTATTTGAAGCATATCAGCAAACTCCTTCGGAGCACTCCCAGCTCTGCATTCTGGTTAATCACAGTTTGATTCACACAGTGTGCTCAACTATCATGCCTTCTTTACAAATCACAATAACTGGATTAATACAATATTTGAAGTCAAGCCCATCAAACTCAACCTGTCAAATCTGAATTACTGCTGAATATTAAACTCCAGAGTTAATTTTTATAAGTCTAATGTATTCTGCCAAACATCCCACACATATTCAGAGTACTCTGAAGAAACTAATGGATGGTCTGAATACTTTCCAGGAACAGCTTTGCTGCAATGACAAAAACAGCAAAGAATCTGAAGACAATTCTAGTCTATCGAAACTTTCAGCTGTATTGTAGTTCACTTAAAATACTGCAAAACTCTTACTTGAATGCTACTGCTCACGATTACTATTGAAAATGAGTAATTGTGTCTATCCCATCATGGATAGATCTCCCATCTGAGAGTAAAGTTTGTTTTTTTTCCCCATGATTTTTTCCCTCTTAAGAGGGAATGTTGGTGTTTGGTGGTAAAAAAATCCTAATCCCAGAACACCTTTTCCGACTAACACGTTTCAACAAAAGGCATTGGCTTTTAATAAAATCTATTAATTGAAAAAGGTACTACAAGTCTCCTGGTGTTTTGTTTCCTGGGTGCTATTTCTTGGACATTCTAGATCAGAGGTGTCCAATCTTGGCAATTTAAGACTTGCAGACTTCAACTCCCAGATTGGCTGGCTGCGGAATTCTGGGAGCTGAAGTCCACAAGTCTTAAAGTTGCCAAGGTTGGACATCCCTGTTCTAGACTAAGACATTACCTTGAAAAGTAACTTTTGTGTTTGGAACGTATTTCTAGTCAAACAAACCCTCTTTTTCAGATAAAAGAGGATAATTTAAAACATGCACAATTTTCTTTGTAACAAGGAATGAACAGTCCGAAATCAACTAAGTTTAGCCATTTTCTGCAATTTGTCTATGGAGATTCTCAGTCATCCAGGTCATGGTTATCCCAAAGGTGCTTTTTCAAGAGGCAAATGGACTTGTTTTTCTTTGAAGACTTTTCACTTCTCATCCAAAACGCTTCTTCAGTTCGCTCCCGCATACCAAAAACCAGAAGAACAGCCACCCGGTGTGCATGCCCGTGCCGGACGGCTGCCCTTCGGGTTTCTGGCACATTCATGCACACCAGCCACCTGGTTTTCCAGTTTCTGGCACACATGTGCACGCACACCAGTCAGTTGGTCTTTGAGTGCGCATGTGTGCCAGAAACCAGAGGATCAGGTGGCCAGTGCACATGCGCGAGCTGGCAACCGGAAGAGCAGCTGGTGAGAGACCTGTAGCATACTGAGATGCTGTTCAGTGATGCAACCTGAGATGTTTCTGAGCTATGTCTTCTGACTTCTCTTGTGATTGGTCAAGTTAGCTGAGCTGCTAGGAATTGTAATTCAGCCAGATATTTCTTTAACAACAATAACTCTTACATAGCATTTTGGAGTGTTTACTGTACAGCATTTTGTCCAATGCACAATCTAACTGTAATCCTTATAACAACCCTGTCTACTGCATTATTCTTGCAACATCAAAGCTGGGATAGAGAGAGCTAAGACAGGGCCTTAAGTTGACAGCAGAATCAACATTCAAAGCACTACAAGATTTGCTCTTTTTTTTTTACAGCCCCTTGTAAAAAAGTGAGTGGAAAAGCCACTTTCTTTTGTGAAGGATGGTTTTACCCCTTAGTTTTATTTGCTTATTAACAATACTTACAAACCCACCCCAATCCCAAAGGATCCTGGGCAGATTATAAGTCTAAGCAAAAAGAAAAACAGAGTAATAAATATGAAACCAAAAACTAACCATGAAACAAAAGTAAAAATAAAACCCAAGGTAGCTGCCCATAGCCAGACAGCTGCGAGTGGAAGTATATTGGAATAAAACAGCTGCCGCATGTTTACGAAACTGCAGCAAGGTGGGGGCTTCGCATACTTCTAGGGGGAGGAGAGTATTCCATATTTATGGAAAGCTCTTTAAATATATGGTGCGTATATGCTTGTTATTTGTCATTTAATTTAGCCTACGTCCCTCACTGTTGAATGATGCGGTGCAACTTGTTTTCTCAGGAAATGATGACTAAAGTGAGGTCAGTGGCTTCAAATGAAGTGTACAAGGTCAGCAGGAGCCAGAAGACTCAAAACACTGAAACCTTTTCATCTGGACTTCCTTTATAAATGACTCATGGATCCAGGCATTTATAAGCTATAGAACACCGCACATTCACACCTATTTAAGGGCGATCCTAAATTAACTCATTGGAATCATCAGCAATTGATGCACAAAATTGTGTACGTTGTGTGAATGCAGCTGCTGGATCTTTCACTGATCTATTTAAGCGACTTGCCTAAATTCAGCCTGTTGTGTCTGACTCTAGGGGGCACTGCTCATCTCAGTTTCCTAGCTGAGGGAGGGAGCCAGCGTTGTTCGAAAACATTTCAGTGGTCACATGGCCAGCATATGCCAAGGTACCGGAATGCCGTTACCTTAATATTAAAATAGTACCTATTTATTTACTTGCATTTGTTTGCGTTCAAACAAATTGCTAGGTTAGCAGAATCTGGGGCGGGAACGATGGCAGGAGCTGAGGCATGAAGGGGAGCTCACCCCATCACATGGTACAGGTAGTCCTCAACTTTTAAGCTCGGTTGAATCCAAAATTACTGATACTAAGCGAGACAGTTGTTAAGTCAAGATCCATGGCAGTGCAGTGGTTAGAATGCAGGCTAACTCACCACTCCCTACCAGGAGTTTGATTTTCACCGGCTCAAGATTGGCTCAGCCTTCTATCCTTTTGAAGTGGGTAAAATGAAGACCCAGATTGTTTGGGGCAAAATGCTGACTCTGTAAACCGCTTGGAGAGGGCTGTAAAGCACTATGGAGCAGTACATAAATCTAAGTGCCATTGCTAAGTGAGTTTTGTTCCATTTTAATCTCCTTTGTAGCCACAATTGTTAAGTGAATGACTGCAGTTAAGTCAGTAACATGGTTGTTAAATGAACCTGGCTTTCTTATTGACTTTGCTTGTCAGAAGGTCCCAAAATTTGATCACATAACCTCGGGAAATTGCAACCATCATAAATATGAGCCAGTTGCCAAGTACCTGAATTTTGATCATGTGACAATGGATGTTGCAATGGTTGTGTGAAAAATAGTCATATGTCACTTTTTTCAATGCCATTGTAACTTCGAACAGTCACTGAACAAACTGTTGTAAGTCAATGACCACCTGTACTTGGGTCTCAAACTGCCGACCTTTCAGTCGACAAGCCCAGCATCTTAACCGCTAGGTCACCACGGCCTGTTAAGAAGATTATGACTACAAAAAAAGGGCAATGCAGCAGTTAAACCACTGGCTGAAGATTAGGATCCCAATGTGGAACTTGGCTTAGCTTTTCAGTTAAACCATAATGTTCTTTGACATTTTTTTTCCAAATTTGGGCAGTGAATAGTGTTGCCTCTGTCTGGACTCCAGTCAAATCTTTTTGCAGTCTCCCAAATACTTACCTCATAAACTAACTCAGAGATTCTGCAAGGCAATAATCTGGTTCTCAAGCTTCACAATCTTTTTTTACGCTATTTCCCAAAGATATTAAGGCTGTTGCTATTAAACGGAAGTGTGTTTATATAGACCTAACCATTAGACATAGTCATGACTACTAACAAACGTGACATGATTGTCCGTAATCACAGGTGCACCCCACCCTGCCAGGTTAAGGGTCTTAGAGTTGTTTTACTTGGCACTGAGTTTGCAATGGGCTATTCTGTATTATTTTAATAAGTAAAGTTAGCCAGTGTGGTGTTGCAATTAAGGTGCTGAACTAAGCATGATGATTTGGGTTGTAATTCTCTCTTAGAAGCTGATGACTTTGGAACTGTCACACTGTCTCAGCTCAAGCTTGGGAAGTTGAAATCACCCTTCCACCAACCCACACTGGACCACAGCGACCTTCAAGGAAGAGACTTACATTTTGCATTGGATTACTTTAAGAGGAGGAGGGAGGGGGAGGCAGGAGATTATTTTTTTTCTCGAAGTAAATAAAAAATAACATTATGGTAATACAAGTAGTCCTTGACTTACAACAACTCATTTAGTGACCGTTCAAAGTTACAATGGCACTGAAAAAAAGTATACAACCTCTGAAGCATCCCCATGACCATGAGATCAAAATTCATATGCTTGGCAACTGGTTCATACTTACGACCGTTGCTATTTCCCAAGGCCTTTTGCAATCTTTTGACAAGCAAAGTCAATGGAGAAGCCAGATTTACTTAACAACCGGGTTACTAATTTATCAACTGCAGTGATTCACTTAACAACTGTGGCAAGAAAGGTTATAAAATGGGGCAAAACGTGCTTAACAAATGTCTCACTTAACAACATAAATTTTGGACTCAATTGTGGTCGTAAGTTGAGGACTACCTGTAATGATAAAATCCAACCTTGCCAGAGCAGGCAAAACTGCCACAGCTCACATTTCAGTTGCTATTCTTACTTGAGTGATTTGTAGAATGTATCTCCATTTTTTCTATTCTTTGGAAGCACATCCCAAACCATTAATAAAATACAGAGACATCAAAATGGGTGTGCACATATAGACAGAGACATCCATGTTATTACCATTGTCCTGCTCATCAAAAGCATCCTATACCACAGAGGCCTCCATTTCTCTTAGAACAAAATCTTCAATTAACTGTGCTCCAAGCAACATACGACTTCACAGAAAGGAACACAGATATGCACCGCTATGCAAAGTGGGCTAAATTCCAAGGGAAGAGCCAAAGAGGATGGCTCCCTTGAAAGCATACTAAAAGGGGAACATTCATCATCTCTTAATGGCCCATGATATATACTGGGATGTGGCTCCTCCAATTACAAACCCATAGCTTAGAATGTGTTCAAATCCCGCTTATTTTCTATATTGGCAGGAGCTTTCTAGGTTCTTGTGGTAGAGATGATTCGCATTACGAATAGTCCTTGACTTACTAGAGTTCGTTTAGTGACCATTCAAAGTTACAACGGCACTGAAAAAAGTGACTTATGAGTTTTTCACTGTTATGAGTGTTGCAGCAGCCCCCACGGTCATGTGATAAAATTCAGATGCTTAGCAAGTGACTCATATTTATGATGGTTGCCATGTTCCGGGGGTCATGTGATCACTTTTACGACCTTCTGACAAGCAAAGTCAAAGGGGGAGCCAGATTCACTTAACCGTGTTACTAACTTAACCACTGCAGTGATTCAGTTAACAACGGTGGCAAGAAAGGTTGTAAAATGGAGCAAAGAAACAGAATTATCTTGCTTAGCAACAGAAATTTTGGGCTCAACTATTGTTGTAAGTCGAGGACCTTCTGTCCCTAGATTCTGAAATGCCAGAAACTCTACAGGTCAATGATATGTACCAAGGAGATGGCCTCTCCTTAAAGGATGAACTTGGCTGTCATCTATACAGGCCAGACAGTTAATCCCCGTTTCTCTGAAAAGTAAGTATAGCAATTCCAAGCATCTTTATTCAAGTCCATTTCCTCATTTCCTAATGAGCATTTTTAATTTCAGTATTTGCTTTAAAAAAGCCTCTAAATGCATTACACTGTTAAAGGAGGTTTTAATAGTTAATTATCTTCATTGTTAAGAACGGGGGTGAAAGAGGCTATTTCCTTTAGCGTCAGTTTCCATCTGTTCATGCATTAAGATAGAAACTAGCATTTTCTTCCCTCACGTCTTTTTTTTTTCTTTTTGTTTCTCCAGTCTAGATTCTCTCTCCACACTTCATATTAACCCCTGATTTTGGCTTTCCCTCCCTTTCCTTCCTTCAATTTCTTGCTCAGTTCTGACCAACTCTCAATGCAGTTATTTCTCAAGAAATACATGACTGCTGGCTGCCTGGGCCCTTCATCAGGTTGTCAGTAAGTTTCTTCAGTGCATTATATCCAAGCATGAACTAATTTGAATGGCCCTTGAAGCAAACAGATTCCAGCAAAGCTTTCCACTCACGCCCCTACCAGAACAGGGGGGGGAAATCACATTCTGCAAGATAGACCCAATCTGTCCTGTTTTCTCAGGCTTTCACACTTCATTCAGTTTCCTTGTTAATTAGATCAGCCCAAAGAATTGGGGGGGGAGGGGCGGGAAGAGAGGGGGGGGAGAGAGAGAGAGAGAAAAGACTGAAATGACACCCTACATAAATCAGGCAGAATGTACAGCACACAGATGGTTACCATGTTATCAGGCTGCAAAAGATGATTGACAGCATCCACCAAGAGCTACATATTTTGTATTAGGTTTATACATATAATCCCAGGCATGTGCTTTAAAGCAAGAGCTCTCTTAATATACTGTAGCATAATGTGGCTTTTACACATCAAAGGCAGCCCCCAGTACACATGGTACTTCACAGCAAGACACATGGTGGACCGAGAAATGTTCAACCACAAACTGCCAACCATGTTTCAATGGAACGTGTTGTTTCTTACTTTACTAATTTATGGTTCAGGGTGCAATTAGAACTCCCAAGTTGAGTTAAGTGTGTACTCTGGGTAAGTTAAGCGTGGATACATGTTACGTGAACACATTTCCTGTGTTTCAACAACAACAACAGCTAAACCTAACATCTGGGAGATCAACCAAAAACTATATAATGAAGTAAAAATAAACTTTGCCAGGGTGAACACTGATTATGGCTAAGGCACAGTGTGGTTTGGATTTGTGAACCCAGACACTGATACACAAACCGTAGGATTTCGTGTTATGTGTAAAGTCACTGTGGCTTGGGCAACAAACATTACTGAAACCAAACTGTCAACAAATCAGTCTTCCTTTTTTTGTCACAATGCTTAAGAGATCCTGGTAGGCATCCAACTCACACAGAAGACAATTTTCATATCCCATTGAGACTAAATGGATGGGGAAATTCCTGGGATCATCATGAGATCTCTGAAGTTACTACTGCATCACCCAATCATGGAAAGCATCAAGTCCAATAATAATCCCAAGGCAACAGAAATACATTGCAACTGAACACAGGTAGTCCTTGACTTACGACCACAATTGAGCCCAAAATTTCCATTGCTGTCAGAAGGTCACAAAGGGGATCACCGGGACACTGCAACCGTCATAAAAATGAGTCAGTTGCCAAGTGTCCTAATTTTGTTCATGTGACCATGAGGATGCTGCAAAGGTCATAAGTATGAGAAACAGATATAAATCACTTTTTTCAGTGTTGCTGAATCTTCGAAACAGTCACTAAACAAATTGTTGTAAGTTGAGGGCTACCTGTATACTGTTGCTGTCAACCAATTGCACACACTCAACAAAAACCGCATCCTCCTTGTGCATTTAACGTTATTTACATCCTATGTCAATGAATGAAAAGTAACAAAAGCAACAATTGTCATGTCCTGTTCTATCACCTCCCTTCGATATGACACCATTGGCCTTCACTGCCCTAACTTACATATACCGTTAAAGTAAACTCTATATTGTGAATAGCTTCAAACACAATCTAGAAACAATCCGAAATAAATCTGCCAGAGTCTTGACTGAGGTTCTAGTATCCAAAGCTTGTCCCTCTGATCTCTTGCTAACCCAGGATTAAAACTTCTAAAAAGCTGACTCCGTTCATGTGAATCTGCTCCAAATTCCAACTTTGATTCTTCAACCTACTCGAGCATGAGGTGAGTGGCTTTATAAAACAAGCCTTTTCAACTTTATCTTCCAAAGTTGGGAGAGACCTCTCACGGGATGTTGAGCCTAGCCCAACTCAGTTAAACAGCAAATAAAATAAAAAGTATCATTCATGAGGAATATAAAAAAAATTGAAATCAGGTTACATAGAAGTATGTCATAATTACTCTTTGATTATTTTTATTTTTTTTAGTAGACCCTCATTTACAGTTTGTAGGTCTTACTCAGTTCTCTTACCAGCTGTGGGCATGTCTCATTCTTCACGCTACAGACTGTATTTTAATATATTCCTCGTCTCTTAAGAGAGACAAATCTAAAGCATTCCATCTTGTTTATACATGGGGGTTGGAGGTGTTCTCCATATATTTGAAAATAAGCCGGTTTTAGCTTGCATAATGATGGCATAGATAGAGTTAAATAAGCCAACCATCTTCAAACTACATTCTTCAAGGACGCAATGAATGCATTATCTCACCACCCTTACGTGTAGCAAAGTAAATTGCAACGGCCAGCACAAGTATCTTTACAATATATTATATGCAATATACACTTTTCTAGACTGACTGATCTGGAGGTGCATTCAATTATGTTCGCTTGTAAGCATGCCTTTTTAAAAATGATGGCATAAGGGAAAGGGACCCTATCATTTCCCAAAAAGATATTCTTCAGTTATAGTACGGAATGCTAATAAACTCTGTGATATAAACCATACAAAACAATAAAAGCAATTTCTCTGAACTATCCTTCTTCATCTAGTAAATTTATAGCAATCAAGATTCTAAATTTTAAAAGTTGCTGAGATTGAGAAACACGGGGACTAATTTACCAGTTTTAGCCCTGGGGTTCCTGAGGCTCTCTTACATAAGTACCAACTCTGCTTAGATTTGATGGGGAACAGAGCTGGCACAGGCAGGGACAACAGGAAAATCCAACTAAAGTTTGGCAGCCTGTGAAGAACTTTTATCAATAATCATTGAGTTACGGAAGTTTATACGTTACTTCTGTTAGATTCAGCAGACATCCAAATGGTTTAACTTAGGTTGCCCCATGGTCCAATTATTGACTCTAGCACAATAATTGGGAACAGAAGCCTGCAAAACGTTTTGCTTACTTAGATGGCCTTCCATATGGAACAGCTGGAAGAGAAAAGGCCATCGCTGTCTAGGGAAACATGTCTTTCACTGCACTGTTGCGAAGCAACTTAGTTCAGGGATAACACAATATAGGTAGTCCTTGACTTGCAATCACAATTGGGACCAGAATTTCTGTTGCTAAGCAAGGTGTTGGTTAAGGCCTGATGTTTTTGGAATGATGATTAAGTGAATGACTGAAGTTGTTAAATGAATCACTGCAGTCATTACGCTACTCTGACTAGCTCCATTGACTTTCTTTGTCGGAAGCTGGCTGGGAAGGTCACGAACGGTGATTACATGAGCCCAGGATGCTACAATTTCCTCATAAATACTATCTGCGGCCAGGTGCCCAAATTTTGATCACACGAACTATGGAGATGCTGCAACCATCCTAAGTGAGAGGAACAGTCACAAGTCTCTTTTTCAGTGATTTCACTGCTGTAACTTTGAATGTTCACTAAATGAACGATTGTAGTTTGAGGACAATCTGTACTACAGTGTAACACAGAGAATATTATCAGCTTCCTGTACTCCACAATTGCTTCCTGGGCCCACTACCTCACTCTGTTTTATGGCAGAATCAGCCCCAGGAATTGTGACAGCAAGAACAACATCTTCACCTCCCGGAACGAAATGTCTCAAGAACAGCCCTGCTGTCAAATTTCAAATCCCAGCTGGGCTCAAGAACAAACAGCCATCTAGATCAGCGCCCCCCCCCCCCCAACCTTTGGGCACCAGGGACTGGTTCTGTGGAGAGAGGTTTTTCTGCGGACTGGAGGGGGTGTGGTTTTGTGTGCTGCCTGCATCCCGCAGATGGGGCTTCGCTTGTTTGCGTGGCCCAGTGCTGTTCCACAGACCAGGGGTTGGGGACCCCTGATTTAGAGAAGACAGGACAATACCATCCAGCAGCAATAGTCAGAGGATGGATGGATAAGATGATCACTAGAGATCTCATTTTATCACATCAACATAACAGTATCAACATAACAGGTCTCTTCCTTTGATGCATATGAGAATCTCATAAACTCATTAAATCCAAGTCCTAACATTACATAAAGGCATCATTGCCCATTGTTGAAAAGCTACAAACAAACTCTACTTTCTGCTGTGTTAAAAAAAAGGATCATCTTTGGGAGTGAAAGCTTCTGGAGAAATCCACCTGAGCTGTTGCATTTGGTAATCGCTGACTGATCAGAATTGCAGACTACCATCACTCCAAAAAAAAAAAAGACCTAGCTAAGAAACCAAGGGAGTTATAGCAAAATAATCAAGGAGAATAAGGTTGATGGCTAATAATGACAGGCAAGTGTCTATCCAGGTCATTATTCTCCCAAAATGTTTTTTTCAAAAAGCAACTGGACTTGCTTTGTTTTTCCTTGAAGATGTTTCACTTCTCATCCTAGAAGCTTCTTCAGTTCACAGAGAAGCGAAATATCTTCAAGGAAAAAACAAAAAAAGTCCAATTGCCTTTTGAAAAAGCACTTTGGGGACAATGACAGGCAAGGTGAAGTCCAAGACTTTTAGAAGGTACAGGGTGGAAAAGGTGGACCCAGTGATCCAAGATGTTTCACATCTGTTCTTAGAGTTTTCTCTAACTGACTAACCTGCAACTCACTAATCTGGATAGCCCTGGCAGGCTATTAGAAGCTGGGGAAGGTTAGTGGGGCAGCATTCACATCCTGACCAGCAGAAGATAAGCCCATGGACCCTGAAATGAAGCCAATCATGGAAACGGTAGTGCCACAGTCAGACTTGTCAACTCAGCGCTGCACACAGTGCAGAGGTCTTAGTCAGAGGTCTCTTCAAGAGTTAACACACTGAATTATCATTTTGAAGGGGGAAAGAGAAAATAATTAAATGTATGGGGAGCAGTCCTGTTAATTGTCACTAATTTTAACTTAATCATATGTTGTTTTTCCATTTGGTTCCATCCACTTTTTCTCCCCAATTCTTTTTTGAACTATTTGGGAAGATCTATAGCCCACCCTTTTCCCCCCAAAAACTTATATCAGCTTACAAGAGGATCTCTCTTTTATCCTTAAAATGACCCTGAAAAGGAGGTTAGGCTGAAAAGAGAGAGTGGTTCAAAATCACCCAATGAATTTCTATTGGCTGTTGGTGGAATTCAACCTGGGATTCCCCAGATCAAGTTTAGCTTTACCTGCCACATCATACCTTTCCAATCAAGAAACTCACACACAAGTGCAATTCCCACCCAAAAAAGAGAGCTTAATCATGATATAAATCTAAAACTCGTGCTACCAGTGCAGAAATCCTGACACAGAATTAATACTGAAAGGACTAGCTCTTAACATGTAGGTAACAGTATATTACCCAACTGTATAAAGGAAGAACATTACACCTCTTAATAACACAAGTATACACACACGTTACAGTAGTTCTATGGGGTTTCCTATTGTACAAAGTCACAAATTAATTCTGGGTGGGGGGGAAATTCCCAGTGGGCAAAGATCTTATTTGGGGAAGTGCATCTTATCTCAAGGGTTTTTTTTACCTGTTTCCCTCTTCTGCTTTAGATTTGGTTCTAGGAATCTTTTAGATCAGGTAAAACAACCCTGACAGATTCAGAGAAGCATCAGAAGGAAAAAGAGAAGCTGCATTATAAAGGAGATACGAAAAGACAGATTTGGGTTGCATCCAGAGTCGTAATTCTTCTTCTTTCATTTTGCTGAAAAGCATGTGTGCCGGACAGAGGCTGAGCTTGGAAAAACAGCCTGTCAGCTTTTAAAAACTTGTTATTTATGACCACAACCCACGATTTGCAACACCACCTAAGCCAAGAAAGAAACATTACTGCTGGCCTTCCACACTGACACAACAGCCATCTGAATTCTATCAGAATCTAAATGGGGAAGGGGAGAAACGGATAAGAGAGAAGCATGTTACATATGCTAAATCATATTTTTTATTTCTCCCCCTTTAAAGGTCTTAATGGGGAAGCCAAACAAATAAGTTGGGGGGGGGGGCGGAACAACTTCACAGCTTCTGGTGTCCCTTGAAAAACTAAATAAACAATTAACAATATATCAAGTTGAGATGCTGCTGTTCTGCTTTTCCCATGCCATTATTCAAAGCAAAAAAGCACTGCTTAGTCTGTTTCCATGGCTTTTATATCAGCAGTTGTTTTTTAAGACTGTCACAGTATATTATATAATATACATTTACACAGACACACTAACACACACACACTCATTCAGCACAGCAAAGAGGTCAGCCATTCCAAACCACCCCTGGAATCTCTGAAATTTGCTTTATGCCTTAGGTAGCCACAAACCTGACTTTGCCACCCCAGGAGAATTCACATTTCTGGGGGAAGGAGAAGTGGAGGCAGCAACCAAAGGGGAAAAGAATGACTGGGGGTGGTGTCTAAATGGATGGCTAATGTGAAGGGGGAAACCTGAAAGCAGCTTTTCTCTCCTAGCTTTAAAGCCCAGATCTATCCATTAGGCTGGATAGGAGGTGATGCAGATCTTTTTCCACAAAGCTCTAGTAAGATCTTGCTTATGGCTCTGGGAATTTCAAAATGTCTGTTTAGTGCAAAGGAACAGGCAGGGAATTCTTCTCTTCTACATATCTTGGATCATGAGACGCTGACTTGGAAAGAGATCCACAAACGGGACTTCCACCCTTGGCTGCCCTTAATATAGAGGAGAGAGGAGTGCAAGAGGAGACCCGCAGAAAGGAGAAAGTGATGGTTACCCGTCACTCTCTCCCGGCTCAACATGCAGGGCGGCTGTGATCACCGGCTGCGGAGGAACCACAATAAGGAGCAAGTGTGGGAAGCAGGAAGCAGAGCAGCTGCTTTGGGACCCGGCTGCCCCAATTAAAGGGGTCGGACTGTCCTCGGCCACGTGTTGGGGAAACCGCTCCCAGCGCCTGGGCGATGAAGATCGGAACCCCCCGACCCCGGTTCGGCTCGACTCCAAGCGAGCAAGGCAGAGATCGGGTCAGGAGCCTGGCTGGGGTCGTTTCAGCTTTCCGGAGCAACGCGGCTCTATCCCGGCCCGGCCCGAAGTGCCCCTGAGCAGGTGCAGAGCGCCCGCCGTTAATGAGCAGTTATACCCAAACTGCAGATCTTGAAGTTAGGGCGGGGAAGGGGGCGTCGAAATGGGCGAGCCCCCCTTTCTCAACCCGTTGCGGAGAAAGCCCGCAGATCTCTCTCCGTAACCCCAGGAGGGGGGCTCGCCCGGCAGGCGGCTTCCCCGGTCCCTCCAGAAGGCAGCAAAGGCGGCCCCACCAATGGGCGAGCGGCGGACTCCCCGACCCCTCCCCAGCGTTACGCAATACGCCCAGCTCCCGGGCGCTCCCCGAGCCCAGCCCCTCCCCTGCCAGACTGGCTCCAAAGGCAAGTGATTAACCCCTTCCTCCTCCTCCTCCTCCCTTGCCCCCTCCCTCCGAGGCGCTTTTCCCCCTCGCCCCCCAGGGTAGCCCCTCCCCAGAAGTTCCCCTCTGCCCCCCCCCTCCATTGCCAGGCAGCGGCAACCGGCCCCGCTTCGCCGAGGGAGCCCAGCAAGCGGGAGCAGCTGGGCTTCCACGCCCCCCCCCCCCCGCTCCGGCGCGCAACAAGCAGCGGCAGCAGCAACCGCCGCCCTCGGCAACGCTTGGCCGAGGGGCCGGAGCGCAGAGCCTCGCAGCCCCCTTCGCGGATCGGGCATCCCCCTCCAGCCCCGGCGCCGCCACGTGCTCGCTCTGCCCGCCTCGGAGCCACTCGGGGGCAAGGCGGCCGCCACTGCAGCAAGGGAGCTGCGGCTCCGGTGCTCTCCCCGGCGCCGGCTCCGACGGAGGGCGCAGGAGAAGCCTCAGGAGACGGCGCGGCTCTTGCGAAGGGAGCGGCGGGGGGCTGCGCGGCTCCCCCTCTCGCCTCCTCGCGGGTCCGCCGGCCGCAGCTCTGCAACGTGCGTCATGGCTGCGCAGCGCCGGGGTAGGATCCCCCCCACCCGCGCCTGTTCGGTCGGGCGGCGCGGGGCCTGGACGGTCGCTCTGCGGGCAGGCTGGAGGGGGGCTGCAGGCGCCCCTCCTCGGCTGCAGCGTCCAGGGCTCGCCTTTCCTTCCCCCGCCCCTCCGCCTGCCCGATCTCGGGGAAGCTTTGCGTCGAGCTCGGAAAGGGGACCCCGACTTGCCCGGGCGGACTCTCTCGCCTCTGGCGCCCGGCGGACCCCGCGGCCTCGGCTCCTTACTTGCCAATTTCCTCGTAAAGCTGATACTCGTCGGTGAAGCGGGTGCAGGTCACGGTAGTGGCCATCGCGGCTGCAGCTTCACTCCGCAATGAGCCGCCCGGGCTCCGCTCCGGCTGGCAGCGGGGGGGAGGGGGGAGAAGGGGCGGGGAGGAGGAGGAAGGGGCGAGGCGAGCGCCGAGCAACGGGGTCCGCGGAAGAGCCGCTCCTGGCTGCGGGCGGCGGAGCGCGGCCCCTGCAGAGCGAGCGAGCGAGCAGCGATCCCGGCACTGGGCAGAGTCCGCGAGAGCTGGCGGGGGGAGGAGGAGAGAGGGAGGGGCGACCGGGCTCCACGAACCGGCCCCCCGGTTCGCCTCGCTTGCGGATGGGCGCGTCTCAACTTTGACGGGGCGGAGGGTGCCGCTTCGCCCTCTTCACTGCCGGGAGCGGCTGCCGCTTCTGCGGGGCTCGGAGTCCCACCTGCGCCCTTAGCTGCGTCCAGCTCCAGCGAGCTCCCCTCCGCTGGGCTGGGCGATGGACCCGGTCCCTTCCCCTCCGCGTTTGCTGAATTGCCCTGTGCGTTCTGCTTCCCGGAGGAGGGAATGGCGGAAGCCTCATTCAGACGTGTGATGGAGCCCCAAACTTCATCCAGTATCTTGCAGGTGACTTCCACGGCCCCCAGGTGAACTTGAGTCGCCCTACAACTTTCTCTCTCACGTGCAGCTCCAAGAATTCCTAACCAGGCCGGCCTGGGAGAAAATGACTATTATCTAGAACATTTTCCCTGCCAAGAGACTATATTCCTGCCTCTTCTGCCCAGAACCGCTTCCCTCATCCACCGATGAACACCTGGGTCCAGTAGCTGCTCCCTTTCTGCCACTGCAGAAAAGTAGCTCTCAAATCCAACCCAACCCTGCCATCTTCTTGCCTCCTTTGACAGCCGCTTCCTGATGCTGACTCCAGCATTTTGCAGCTGGGGAGGCATCAGGTGCTTGGTCAGCACCTCAGAAGGAAGTTCGAGATGCAAACTTAAAGCCAGACTTTTACCAGGGTGGGGCTTACTTGCAAGAAAATCAAGAAAATTGCTTTGCCAATGTGGTCCTCTGTTGCCACGATTCATTCCACTTATTTAGTTTGTTTGATAGATAAAAGAGCTTTAGAATAGAATACAGAAACAACTGGAAGGGACCTTGGAGGTCAGTCCCCTGCTCAAGCAGGAACTCCTATACCATTTCAGACAAGTGGCTGTCCAGTCTCTTCTTAAAAGCCTCCAATGATGGGGCACCCGCAACTCTGAAGGCAAGCTGTTGCACTGGTTGATTGTCCTAGCTGTTAGGAAGTTCCTCCTTAATTCCAGGTTCTCTCTCTCCTTTCTTTAAAAAATAAATTTTATTAATTTGCTATTGTTTACATTTATTAGTACTTAATAAACATCATGTTGTCTAGGTATTTAATTTGCTTAACAATATTTTAATCTCCACCCCTTTTTTCCAATCACTGATAAAATAAATTCCATGTTTGATAATATTCTCTATCTTCTTGATTAGTTTCCATCCATTGATTCTTGTCTTTATTTAACCAATCCTGGTTTTTCTGGGTTTACAGAAGGGAACCATTGATTAACCATGTGGGTTGGATCACACCTAGATCCAAGTAGGGGCGGCTTAGTGCAAGGGTGCAACTACAGCCTAGCTGTGGGAAGCTGATTTGTGGAGAAGCTTCTCTACAATGATGTTGAAGAACCATGGCAGGATTCTCACTGTGCCACCTATAGGATTATAACTTTGACCATCCTCCTTTAGTTCATTACCTATTGAGACCTGCCACAAAATAGTGTTAGCCTGGGTAGGATTTTCAAATGAGGTACCCCAGATCTGCAATGCTGTCTGGGGACATAGTCTTGGCTTACCCTTTGCATTGCAATCATTCATTTATGTTGGGAGTTACATCAGCATTGAAAAAAGTGAGTTATGATCAGTCCTTCTGCTTCCAATCCTCACAGCATCCCTGCCCAGCAAAATACAGGTGCTGAGCAACCAGCATGCATTTAGGATGATTGCAGGGTCCTGGGCCATGTGATTCCCATTTGTGACCATTTTATTTATTTGGAAAATTTATATTGCAGCCTACTCGCACATGGCGACTCAAGGTGGCTTCTGACAAGCAAAGTCAATGGGAGAAGTCAGATTTGCTTAATGTCCATAGTGACTCGCTTAACACCCACAGCAAAAAAGGTGGTAAAATTGGGCATGACTCATTTAATGATCACCTTGCTTAGTGACAAGTTCTGGTCCCAGTTTGTCGTTGTAAGTCACGGACTACCTGAATCTGATTCTTCATGTTTAATACAACATGCTGTTTTGTCACACAACATACTAACCCATTATTAAACAAACCATCATTCACTCAGTCCATATTCTAGGTTTGCACAAGCACTGGCTGTTAAAACTATTCACATGAACTGAATTCATGTATGCCCTTGGTTTTATAGTTTTTGTTGTTGTTAGTTGCCCAGGGTTGTGTTCTAAGGTGAGCCTACAGACAAAACAGACAGGCAGGCAGGTAGGCAGGCAGACAAATGATAGATAGATGCTCTCTCTCTCTCTCTCTCCCCCTCCCTCCCTCCCTCTTCACAAAGTTAGATTTCAGTAGCTCTTCGGGTGCTTCCACAGAACAGCCAATCCATTGGCTATGCTCAGATATAGGTGAAACATGGTTTATTAACTCACTGGAATTGCATAGGACATGGAATCATGCATTAATCATACTGGGTGGGTTCCCACAGCATACCATTACAAAGTAGCCAAATCTATTTTAGCCTCAAATACTCAACCATTCTTTGATGACTGACTGTATTATCTCACAGCACCTTCAGAATGAAGTAAATGATCTGCAGCCAGGAAAAGCCCAAGATCAACGGAAGTACAAAAATATTTTAGAGAAACAAGAGTGGAAGGAAGCTTAAGCAGTTCAAGAAGGAATCATAAAACTTCATGGCAGCAGGAGACATTTTGGAGACAGGCAAGAGATGGATCAGGTAGGAAAGGGTTGCCATGAAGTTTTCTTCTCCTGACAAAAATATTCTTTCCATGAAAATATTATTTCATGGGAACTGACTTGCTTCAAAGCAAAGCAGATGCCTTCAGCAACACTTTTACTCCCAAGAGTTTGTCAAGCCCATGGAGACCTGACAGGTCTCTTAGAAAATGAGACTATTTTCTACATCCCAACACTTTGGAAATGTTCCCATTTGCCTATAAAAAATTTAAAAACACAAAAGTAAATGGAAATGGAACAACATGCTTTTCTGTCCTTGTCTAGAGAAGGGACTGCAGGCAGACATATCCACAGGGCTGGTCAAACAAATCAAGGTGGCAAGTACAATTGGATGATTGTAGCCCCTCCCCCCCCCCAAGATTAAATATACATATTAAGATGGCATTCACCACTGATATGATTAAATCAGATGGTTGTAGGTGTTAACTTATTTTTTTTTAAATCTCACCCTTCCTATGGGTGCCCTTCAGGTGGCAGGGATCATTTTTACCATCTCTTGAAAGCAACTGTTTAGCAGTCATTGTGTAAACATGTGTGCACTATTTTTTAAACATTCTGAGTGGGTTCAGCAATCAAGCAAGGTTCCGTACTCCCACAATGATAGACCTTGGATAGTAGCGCTTCTGATTGACTCAAACCTGAAGCAGAAGTCCACATCAGTATTTTATGACTTGTTCAATGACTACATTTCACAGGATCAAAAGAACTAAGATGTACTATAATATGAGCAAAATGAGGCCTCTGACATTCAAGGCAAGGGAAGATAAGTGATACGTGCTCATTCATTCCACACTTTATAAGCGAGGTTGAGCTTGTACCACAAGTTAAGCCAGAAAGAAGCCATCTTTACACAGTCAAAAACCCTACTTAACTCCCCATTTGCTTACATTTGCATGTGTTTTACCTTTAAATGCAGTGAACCGAACAGCCAGCTTTCACCAGTCATGGTATGAGTTACAGGTTCCCCCTACTAACCCATAAACCTTGGTTCACATAACTTGCTAACTGTCTATGGAGATTCTCAGTCATCCAGGTCAGTTCTAAAGAAGCTTCTTGGATGAGAAGCGAAACGTCTTTAAGCAAAAACAAAGTCCAGTTGCCTTTTGAAAAAGCACCTTTCGGATAACTTGCTAACACAATGCATGTTAATTCAACCAGGTCACATCATGGTTCAGCATGTTGGTAGCCAGACCTAGAAATTAGTACCAGAGCTATGATCTACTCCATACCACCAAGCAAAGGGCAGATTTTTCAGATTTTATGAGATGTCCCTGCCCTTGAGAAGGAGCTCATTTCTTAGAGTGATTTGCATAAGAGGCTCTGAAACAAACCAAGAAAATAAATCAGCATGTGGCAGAGATTATTGGTACAACCATAAATAAGACCTCGGCTTCTTCCCCTGGGTTTCTGCAACAAGATCGGGAACTCATCCAGTCAAGGAACGTTAGCATTATGCTACAGAAGGTGCCAATGCAATCTTCATCTCCAGATGAACAGACCAGGCATCAGATGATGGAAGCATTCCCCACTGACAGCTGCTGGACAAGCTGGAATAATAGCTTGATCCTTCTAAAGTAGCTTCTTAAGTTCCTTTAGTACTGTACAACCCAGACCACAAACAGTTGAAAGGTGTTTACAGAGCCAACAGCTCTGGACAATTCATTCATACAACAAAATCAATATGCCCTTCAAATAAGCCAAAGAGCCAGGATGGAAAAGTAGCCAGCAAATCAGTATTGCTGTTTTGTTTTGCTTTCTAAGACGGTGATTGGGAGTCCAAGCTTGGCCTCAGTCAGTTAAAGAAATGACAATCCTTTACCTGCCCATCCCACCTTGCTAGTTTTCATGAGGAGGCCAGATGACAAAGGCATTGCACAACAGGCAGAAGCATGGGTCCTCACTTTTGCTAATCATCTTATGCTGATGCTCAAAGATGACATGCAGTATAAGGCAGGGGGATAGGGAATTGCGAGTTGGATCATCCCACTGCTCAAACAGAGCACTCCTTGGGAAAGTGGAGTCAATTCTCTTTGAACCCACCCTGCAGAGCATAAAGCAGGAGCGGAGAATGGATCCCTGAGTTTTAAGATTTCTTCAGAGCAGATGATGGCACCCTCTGAGCCCATGCAAACTAAGTCCCCCAGCATCGTTGCCTGCCCATGTCTGCCTGTTGCCATGGGCACCGTGGGCGTATGTGGGGGCTGCATGTTGCTAACAGATATTTTTATTCTAACCATAAAGGAATTATCATCATGTAAGGCTCTGGAAAGTAGCGGTGCAGCGGGGTGTAAGCTAACTAGGGTGGCAAAGCACAGGCTGAATGTGAGAAATGATCCATCCCATTTCACTTGGTGGGGGAGAAAACCTTTGGGAACAATTTTTTCCCCTTTTCAGTCAGTGAGGAAAATGATATCCTCCCTCACCTGTCCACCCCTCCTGCTTTCCAAAGCAAACTGAATGCTTCTACCTTGTCTAGGTTTTGGTGGTTTGAAGGACCATTTCCATGAATTCAATTCTATGCTAAGTCATAATGTAGTTTGGTTTGGGTAAAACCCAGGATTACTTTTTGCAAATCATGTCTAAGGGTAGCATACAATATAAACCCTGCCAGTTGTTATTTATTAAACATGGTTAAACCTTAATATGATCTGTCTTCTAAACCAGACCTTTTTCACTCCAGTATATACAGATCTTAATTCAGGATGCTGTTTTTATAAATTCCATTGTAGAAAGTAGCTCATTCTCCCAATGTCCAATGAAATTAATCTTAGTATTAAAGGCATGATTTTCTTTCATGTATGCTTTGGGGCACAAACAAGCTTATTGAGATTAGTCTTAAGGGCAAGGCTAACTCTAGAAAGTTAGATCAAGATTGGTGTGTTTGAATCCCTTTCCTGCCTCATCTCTCTGCATTTCTTTTGACACAAAACGGATGTGTTCGCTTATTTTCTTACTTGTCCTTTCTTAATATTTCTAACACTTCTTCTGAACTGAGAGATGAACCATGGCTCACATGTTGCATTAAAGCAAAATGTATTTTCAATGCTTTTAATGTAGTACTGTTTTTACTCCCAAGTTGTTCAGTCGTTGGTGAGTGGGTGGCCTTAGAAACTGAAATTATAAATATACTTTGCAAACCAGGGCTTATGGATTTGTAAATTGGGTAAGCCCTGTTAGTTTTATTCCCTCAGTAAACTGTGGTCAAATGAACTGTGGCTTATGTGTTATGAAGGTCGAGTCTACATATTCACAATATTATAAGCCATTTTAGTTAGAAGTGTTGTTGAATCTGTTTAAAGTTAATTTAACAGTATTATCAGCACTTTTGACTAAATTTAGAGAGATGATGGCAGTAAAACTAATTACTGGGTAAGGTACCTATGACATTAATACAATACCCAGAGAATGAGAATGTTATTCACTTCCAGTATTGTGTTTTGCAATTGTTGATTCATGCTATTGTTTTTGCATTTTGATGGACAGGTCTTAGGTTAAAACAATCTCAATTTCTATGAACAACTGTAAAAAAAATAGATCACCAGTATCTTAAAAACAATTCTCTTAATAGAGCTGTTGAAATATTTAACTGGATAATGGAACTTTGTCATCAAAGCTGATGAGGCCGAGAAGTAAGTAGCAATTGTTTGAAATATTGCATCTTTATAAATCATATAAGGCATGTAAAACTTTAGCTTTTTAATTCTTTACATCAGGCTTGGTCTGGATGTCCCTTTGATGAGAAAAGAAAGCAAGCCTGTCCATTCAAAACACAGAATGGATGCAGAATAAGCAGAGGCATTTCTTCTAAAAACTAAATATCCTGGAGGCTATCTTCTCCTAGCAGAAAGCTAGGTTCATTGCAATCTCAAACCAAATGGAATGCCAAGTGACCTGACTCTATACAATACTGTTGTTGGGTTGAAGATTAGATATATTAAAAATAAAATCACATTTCTTCAAAGGCTCCACTTTTGTTGCATAGCTTAGATTCTTCCCACTTCCCCACCCTACTTCTGATTCAATAATTATGCATTATTTGGGCAGAAGATATTCTGTGGGACAGGATATCTTCTGCCTTCATATTATCTTCTTCCTAGAATACCTGTGGACTAAAATCAAATTGATATTATCACTGAGTTTTTTTAGTATGTCCTCTCCTGTTCCTATTTTGCCAAAATGTACTGCTACAAATCTATATGGTGACAAGCTATTCTTGGAAAAGGTTTGATAATTTACGTTCTGTGAACAGCCATTATACGGACTCACTAAAATGATCAGCCCAGCTAATTCCTGGGTTTTTTTTCTTAGCTGGAAATTTAACCAAGCTGCTGGATTGCTTTGTTTAGTGAACTGAACCCATGAGTTTTTATTTCCAAGAGGAGGAGGATGCATTTCTCCTAGAGAACCGTCCTCCCTTTTGAATTCTCCTACTTCAGACTTGTTAAGAGAGTCACCCTCAAACACACTGGAACCAGAAGTGATGCATTTCTGCAAAAACTCAAACTCACAAACGTTATTTCTAAGATCCAGGGGCTTTTTTCAACAATGAAATGTGTGGGTGAACAGGGGACAAAATACTAATCAGTAGCAGGTCTTGTGAAGTTTTTCAGAATAATGTGCTCCTAGGAACCACCCACAGCACTTTGGACAAACCTCAAAGCTGCTCCGTGGTTGATTTTAGGTGTTTTAGAAATAATAAATTATGTAAAAACAGAGAAGCACTTACAGGCAGTTGAGTCCTCAACTCTTTAGCTCTTTTCCTTTAAGGGAAAAAAATTAAGCACTAGAATAACAAATGTACTGTAAGTTATACTGATTGCTTAAAGGAAGCTGGTCTAACACTAGGTGTGTTTGGGACACAAGCATTCATCTGTCATCCCGGAAACCTACAAGGGCCATGGAATATAATGGATGGAATACATGAGTAAGGACCTACCCCATTAACCAGAGAATGGCTATAATGTTAAAAGCTCATTTTTTGCAGGAAAAAACATATTTAAAAATCCAGAATGCAAAATTACCCAGGCCTACTTTCTACAACCCAGCATACCACCGTCCTTTCCTCAGAACTTGGATTGCAGAGGAATGGCCACTACTGAACAAAATGCATTATCTGTTTCCACTGGCAGCTGATGCTACCATCTTCTGAAGCAAGTGCAGGCTCACATCAAAGAAGCCTTCGCCTTGCACATGTGGGACTGGGATTCCAGCCCTGCCCAAACAGCTGAACGTTTGCCTGCTTCAATCATTGCTTTTGTGGCATGGCAGCTGCTGTTCTGGGGGCATGTAATACACCAAAAAGCATATAGCAGAATGGCTGCTCTCTGCAAAGGTAATGGTTCTTGGGTACTGCCTTACCATCATGGCCAAGCACTCGGTCTCTTGTGAGTGGAATGCCAAGGTCTTGCCTAGGTCACTTCCCAAAGCTCACACTCTATAAAGCCTTCTATAATGGTTTAACTATGTTTTTTGACTTAACTATGTTTCTCAAAAAGGGATGAGATGCTTCCCCACTGCAAAAACCAGAGCAATCCAAGGACCAATATTCTCTCTACTTCAACCACAGGGTGATTCAACAGGGTGTTCCTGTAAGCCAGGGCTGTCAAACTCCCGGCCCGTGGGCCAGATGTGTCACGTGCTAGCCACGCCCAGTTTAGCGAAGGAGAAAAAAGTCATGTGACAACACTGTGACGATGTGAGTTTGACACCCCTGCTGTAAGCCATAAGAGGTGATTCAACAGTTCATTGTCTCTCTCATCATGCACGTATAGCCAACAAGATGACCCTGGCTTCATCTGCTAGCAGAATTCAGGAATGATGCTGTCAACACACTAAAAATAAACCATGGCTATGTTCTCTCATTTCTTACTAGAACCCTTAACATGTTATGCCAAGGTTGGCGAATCAAACCATTGATGGCTCATTAGCCAACCTACACACAGAGACAGACCTAGTGAATGCATTTGTCTCTAAGCCAGTCTTATGTTTTAATGGGATGTTTTGTGCAGTTTCAGTATTTCACTCAGTCATAGTCTAAAATGATACAGGTAACAACCAACATGTTTCCAATCAACCCACATTCTCTACATCCATATTCATCCATATTCTTTGACATTATATGTTGCTTTCTGGTTCCTTAGGTGACATCGTCATTCTACTTTTTTCTTTTCTTCAATTGTCTTTCAGCTTGCTGGAAGATGAAAAGATCACCTCTGAAAAAGCAAATCTTGTCAATTCTGCGCCCAGCTTTCACAGGGTGGAACACCTTCTGGATGGACACATCTTCTGTGAAATTAGACTCTGTCATTGTTATATGGACTTTGTTGTCAGAATTATAATTCACTCAGGGAAACTGAGCCCCCAGACAGCATGTATTCTATCCGTGGACCCCCTCCCCTTCAGGATAGAAGAGACAACTCTTAGTTTCTGAGAAGCCTGTTTACAGATTCAACTCCCTTAAAATGTGTTTTTAATATTTTGACGGGGTTGGGGCTTTTGTTATAAATGGACAAATGGAAATGTACCATCTCTTTATTTCTTATTATGTACACAGTAGAGGGTTCTTATGTAATGTCACAAGTATAGAACTAGTTAAAAGGTCCCTAAAAGGACCTAGCCTATCCAGCTAAGGGAGGGCGACTTTTCCTTGTTTGATTTTTTTTTTAAAAAAGAGTTATAAAGAAGATAATCACAATGGCCTCATGCATGCATACATACATACATATGGAAATTGCTCTGCCCTAGGAGGAAAATTACCATTGGCCTTAATAGCAGTTTTCTTTCTGGGGCAAATAGCAGCTGGGGGGAGGGAGGCTAATTTTGTTGGGACCGCTCTATCCAAAAAGGGCTCTTAAAACCTCTGCCAGATGGTCCTGATTACCCCCATCTCCTGTTGATAAAAATCCCAGAAATGCATAAAATACAATTATGTACTTCATATAATCATAGGTGGGGAAATGAGGACAATGGGGCTATGAGCTCAGAAAGCTTCCTGGCTAGAGCATTTGGAGAGAGTGGTGGGGAGGAGAGGGAGGGAGGGAGGGAGAGGAGAAGGAGAAGGAGAAGGAGGGAGGGGCGGGAGAGACACAGAGGGAGAGAGCTGCAGTTTTCTGGGGTTCTGTGATCTCTAAATCACAAACACAAGCAAAACCACAGCATGAAGAACCTGTAAGTGTGACCTTCTTTCGTACTGGTTATTTGTTGGCCAGGCTTCATAGGCCATCATGGAAACGCTGGTGCAAGTGTTGCCTTCTGGACTGGCTCCTTTCCACAGACTTGCCTGATCCTCCAACGTTCCCCTCCCACTCCTTGGGTCTCGAGGACCAAACCCACAATTTAGATCATGCTCAAATGACACTGATTGCAGATTGTTGTCACTGCCCTGCACACTGAGGAGTTTGGGTTCCCTAAAAGCTGGAAAGCAGACACACACACACAGGAGGCGGTTTCAAGGAAGCCAGTGAGAAGTTGTCACCATTTCACCCAGCTGCATCTATTTCTGAAAAGGGGAGGAGGAATACCTTCAACCAAGCTCTCCTCTTCTCCCCCCCACCCCCAAGCAACAAATGAATCCATTAAGGAGACAAGGAAATGCTACCAGCAGCTGCTGGTTGCCGTGGTGACACAGTACGTAATGCTGCTTTTGCTAGGTTTCCCCCACATAAATATCAAAAGCACCAACCTGGAGCTAGAGGGAAGGACTTACACCCACATTCCCACTTCAATTCCCTCTCTGACCCCTCCCCAAAAGCAAGCCCACACATGCCAATCATTTTTTTAACAATCTTGTCATTTTACAAACAAGCCCCAAAGAACAAGCAGGGACAACAAGAGACCCTTCTTGCACCAGATGCAAGAGTCTGGCAGTAGCATCGGGTTCGTGTCAAGGATGAAGGCCACGATGTTCTCCTCCTCCTCCTCACTTGCTGCTACCATCAAAAATGCATGTTCCCCGGAGAGATGTTGAACATGGAAGGGTCGAACTTCTGCCCTCGGAATGGAGAGCCTTCCGCATCCCAGCCCTTCTTCAGCATTTCATGGACTTTCTGAAAACAGGGCAGAGGCAAAAGCTCAAGAGATGAATTTATCCTTGCAAGGGTGGCCCAATGCCCATACTTTAAATCAGGGCTCTCTGGAGAATTCGGGGAATTGACATCCACAGGTCTTAAAGTTGCTAAGGCTGGACACCCCTGGTTTAAATTATAGGTCAGGCATTTTCAAGGGATTGCAGACAGGTATTTAAACTATTTGAGGAAACCAAATCAATTTAAGTTAACGTCAGCCCATGGTTTTATTCTGATGGGGTGAGAGCCATGAATATCACTACAAACCCTTCCAGATAATCTGGAAGGTAAATAGTACAGTAGTACAGATTGGCAAATATGGCAAGTCACATCTAATGGAAACCAAAATGCATATGAATTTGCAGCTATACCAGGAAGAGCACAGCATAAAGGAGCAAGGAGACATAAAGTTTATTCCCATCATAATATATCATGGTTTAGGATGAAAGTACAAGAGAACATTGTTACTTTTGGTAAATAATGTGAATGGGATCTTGTATCTCTAGGTTATGCTCAGGAGTGTTCCTCCATTTACAGGTGGCTGTTTTTTAAACAGTGGTTTCCATTTTTTAATTTACCAAGATGAAAATATGTTTAGTTCCTACGAAAGATTTTGTTTGATTGATGAATTCAGCTAGTTTGCAGGGTGAAAGCTAGATACATCCTGGTAGTTCACATAGACCGCTAAAACTACCCTCTAATAGCCCTTTAAGAAAGACCACCAAATATCCATTTTATTTAGCAGTTCAGTTAAAAGACCAACCTAGAATGGTAAGACCCAATATTAAGTATTCTTTTTTAAAGAAAAGAACCATCTCCAATAGCAACAAGGAACAATCAGCAAACCATAATTATTTTTCCACTTTAACATAGGGCAGTGGAGTTTTAGGAAACGTACCATTTCATGGCTCTGGGGTTTGCCTTGAAGTTTCTGATGATAATCAAAAGACAGTCTGTCCAGCACTGCATGTTCTTCTTCGTCCACTGTGGCCATAGAACGCTCCTTATTGATTTTATCAATGTCGATCTGTTCTTCGCCTTCCAAAATGGCACTCCACCAGTATTCACCTACTTTGCTGAGGTTAATCTAGGAAAAGACAGAAACAACATTAGCTGAGATTGAAGCAGATAGCGACAATCAAAGAGGAGGAGGTCCTTGGTGCCATTACAGCCTGGGATTGTGAAATAACTTTCTTCAACCTGGTGCCCTGTAGAAGTTTCATCTTGTAGAGGTGTCAAACTCGATTTCATTGAGGGCCGCATCAGGGTTGTGTCTGATGCCGGGTGGCCATGGCTGGGTTGGCCATGGAAATGCAAATGAAAAAGGGGAAACATTTCTCGATGCCTCCTTGCCCTGTGATCAAATGCCACTTTTGCTAGTAGTTTGTTTTACTAGCACTCTGCCAGCGAAAACAGAGCTTGGGAGGGCTGTAGGCGCCCCTCCCAAGCTCCATTTTCAGCTGCCACGGCCTCCTCCAGCACGCTGCCAGCTGCCACCAGGTTGTAGATCAGTGTCCTTTGCTGTTTCCAGGATGGCCCCATGGGCCAGATCTAAGTACCTAGCAGACCGGATATGACACCCCTGATCTTGTAGGATGGTTCCTATTTTATAGGCTAGGAAAGACGATATTAAAAAGAACAGAGGAAACTGGGAGCTAAAACATATGAAGAACGGTTGCAGGAATTGGGTATGTCTAGTTCAATGAAAAGAAGGTCTAGAGGTGACACAATAGCAGTGTTCCAATATCTCCCGGATTGCCACAAAGAAGAGGGGATCAGCCTATTCTCCAAAGAACCTGAAGGAAGGACAAGAAGCAATGGATGAAAACTAATCAGGGAGAGAATCAACCTAGAACTAGGGAGGATTTTTTGGCTATTAGAACAGCAATCAGAGGAATGATTTGCCTCCAGAAGTTTTGGGTGCTCCAACACTGGAGGATTTTAAGAAGAGACCGGATAGCCATTTGTCTGAAATGGTATAGTCTCCTGCTTGGGCAGGGGGTTGGACTAGAAGGCCTCCAAGGTCCCTTCCAACTCTGTTATTCAGTTATTCTGCCAAGCTCTGATGCTTCATCATAAAACAACATGCAGCCTTTTATAGAATACATCCAAAAGAATGCAGTCCTCAATATAAAAAAGGTTTCCTCAAAGGGATTTATAATTGAAATGTCTCTCCTATTGAGTAATTTTTCAAATCCTCTTTTTCAGCTGGGACAGAAAAGATACCCACATCATAAAAATGTTTACAAAATAATAGAACGGGAAAATAATTTCCTTAGACTACTTAGATTAACATAGATGAAGGCAAGTAATGTACAAGAAGGAATATAGTTCCTTAGCATGCACTGGCTTTCTGCTACAGAGTAACTTTTTTTAAAAAAAAGATAAAATGGATGTATAATGTAAAAAAAATAAATAAAAACCCTTCAGTATCACATTCCACATATTGAATGGAAAATTAAGATAAGCCATATTCATGAAGTGAATCAGTTTGCATACACCAAGAAAGATTCATATATCCACAATATAGAAAGAAACTTTGGTTCAAACTTAGTTTGATTAAAGCGAACAAGAGGAGGAGGGATTGAAGGGGGTGGAGGGGGGTACACATTGAAGCTCCACTCTTCACGTGTAATAGACTGCATAGTTAATGGGCAATTATAGGAGAAGATTCTATTCTGTGACCACTAATACAATTATTAAAGAAACAGGCCTGTTTTGCAATGTGGCAAGAAAGAGAGAGCTGCTCTTTGGGAGGCTGTGGGGAGAAACCAAGAAGTCACAAATACCACTGGCGGCAAGAAGGAGAAATTATTGATGATCATGTTGTTTAATTAACAATAGAAAAGATGATAACTTTGGTCAAGTGCCAAGTTGAAACTCAAGGTTTCAGAGAGCTTAATGCATAGCAGAATCATAAGTCTGTGGAATCGAAAAGGAAACAAAAAGTAAGGGGAGATGCAAAGTGAAGGAGAACTGTTTCTCATGAAAATTAGGGCCATAGTCTGCTTCACAAAACATTATCGATTATTTGTAGAATGTTCCTGGTGCAATCCCACAAGTTTACACTTTTCGTTAAAAATATTCCGACTTGACAAACTCTATAAAACTGCCCTTATTACTTTTTTCCCCATGTAAATGAAGATGAAACTGCATCTTGATCCATATAACACAAACTGTCAGGTTTGTGTTGAATCAGAAAAAGGCTAAATTATTGAAGGCTTCCAGTTGTCAAAAAGAGAAGGGGAATGCACCGTTTTAGAAAGTTAGGCGTGTATGAATTCAGCCACTATGGTTAGTAAGCCACAATTTATAGCTTAATATATCATATGAATTCAACCCATTGGTGGCTTATAAATAAAATGAAAACGAAAATAAAAATAAAAATGAGGTTGAAGATTCTCAAATATATCTAACATATGAGGCAGAAGCAAAGTCAGGGAAATAGGTACTTTCCAGAAATTAATGACAATTTCTGGAGCACCCAGAATAAAAAAATGCAGGGCTTATTACTGAAGACCACTAGAAATTCAGAAAAGTTGCACTTCAGGTCACAGCCCCATTTTCCTATTCTCTGATGCGTTAGCTCTGCATTCAGTCAGCATGACAATTGTTTATACCTTGCCTCCTCTCAATGGGCTTTCAGCTGGCTGCCCCCTTGCCCAGTTTTTCTTAAACATCTGGTGAGCTCAATTAAGCAAAAAAGTATAGGTATTCTTCGATTTACAACAGCTCATTTAGTGACCATTCAAAGTTACAATGGCACTGAAAAATGATCATTTTTCACACTTACAACAGCAATCCCTAATAGTTTCACCTTCCTCTCCCTGAACGCAATAGCACCTCATGATTTTAAAAACATAATAGGTCATTCGGAGCAATGCAGTGTTCTACTGAATTTGGTACAGCAATTTTTTTCCAAAATTCAAATGCCATACAAGAAATGCTATCTGACTCATCAAATATGAGTTGTCACAATACCTTTCACCTAAATATTCATCTGATTTATACACTATCAAACTTCATGTCTGCAAGTCATTTCTGATACCTAGAATGAAAACAATTTACCATAAAATAGCCTTAGCTCTACTCTCCTATATTCAAAAAACTTACAATAGCAATAGCAATAGCACTTAGACTTATGTACTACTTCATACTGCTTTACAGTCCTCTCTAAGCAGTTTACAAAGTCAGCATCTTGTCCCCAACAATCTGGGTCCTTATTTTACCTACCTCGGAAGGATGGAAGGCTGAGTTAACCTTGAGCAGGTCAGGATCGAACTCCTGGTAATGATCAGTTATCCTGCAATACTGCATTCTAACCACAGGGCCACCACAGCACATGCAGTAGTTTCAGAATTATTATTAAACCACACAATAACTGATAATGATGGGGTGTCTAGAAAAGCCAGTTAAATGTTACGATGAAGGCACCAGGCTAGAAACCAGGAAATCCTGAGTTCTAGAAGGAGGCAATGAAAAACTTTCTGAAAACCTCTGACAAGCAAACTGTAGGAACTGGTCCAGGCAGTCTCTGAGAATCGGACATGATTGAATGGAAAGAAGAAGAAAAAATCGTCAAGAGCAGAAGTTGACAATGCCACACTATGAAAAAAAAATCAGGCTGGTATTGTTACCATTCCAATCAAATAATATGCCATCCCGTCTGCAGCACAAATGCCTCAAGCCTGATTTTTGCAAACTCTTCCATTTTCATCTCGCACCCTTAGATCTGGCTAACTGCTTCTCCTCTCAGTTTTAAGCGTTTAAGAAGGTATTCTTCAAACATCTGAAGGAGCAGGTGCAGATGTGTAGGTTGCTTTGTTTATATTTATTTATTTAGCCTGCCCACACACCAGGACACTCTGGCTAACTCACAATATCCACTCCATGAGCAAAACAGTTAAAAACATAATACAAAATGAGACAGCCTACACAAACAGGTGTCTCTCGAGCACATTAACCCCAGGCCTGAAATCAGACCCAGGAGAATGAGTGCCATCCATATCTCGGGAGGAGGGGTGGGGGGGGGGGAAGACGAGGAAGGTATGCTTCCTCGGTCCAACAATGTAACAATGTTTAATAGAAAGGACCTGGACTTGATCTCCACTACCTAGCTAATATTCAATTTGGACTTCTAATTAGAAATGGATGAAAACTTGTAAAACAATTGATCTAATCTGCGCTTCCCAGACAAAACAGAACCAACCATTTTTTAATCAACAAACTTCTTTGAATTTTGCAGTGTTAAGCTCAACATTTGCATAAGGCTCAGAAAAGCCACATGAGAGTATAAATGGAAAATTTTCTATGGCCCTGAAAAAACAAACTCAGAGATCTACTCTAAAACTAAATGGAACATATTTAGGATATAATACATGCATAACTGACATCAAAAGTACATAAATTATTTCTTTAAGTAATAATAATTGTTCAATTTCTACTTCTAATACTAAGTTAAAATATAAGCCCTACCCTAATAAAGATCCCTGTCTTAATAGAGATCCCTGGGCTATAGTCTGTACTGGAATACAGTTCTGATCAAATGCTAAGTTTCTATTTCTATTTTGCCTCCCATCTCCCAATCCCTCCATTTGGTTGTATATTTTCTTTAAACATTTTTTAAAAAGACATTCCAGAGAACTCTGACATCTTTGATCATTTTAATAGTGCTATTACTCTAATGTGAGCATTGGGTTGTTTTCTCCTCTATAGTGCATATCATTATGTGCTATTACAAGCAGTCCAACACACACAGACACAGACATGTATTACACTCTTGTAAACCAAACTATAGATTACAGGGGAGGAAGAATTCAACTGAATTGGAGCCTGCAAAACCCAGGAGGAAGAATACAGGTAATCCTTGACTTACAAGCACAATTGAGCCCAAAATATCGATTCTTAAGTGAGACATATATTGAGTTAAGTGCCCTATTTTACAACCTTTCTTGCCATAGTTGTTAAGTAAATCATTGCATTGTTAAATTAGTAACACAGTTGTTAAGTGAATTTGGCTTCCCCATTGACTTTGCTTGTCAGAAGGTTACAAAAGGTGATCACATGGCCCCAGGACACTGCAACCATCATAAATATGAGTCAGTTGCCAAGGGCCTGAATTTTGAGCCCGTGATCATGGGGGTGCTGCAACAGTCCTAAGTGTGAAAAATGGTCCTAAGTAACTTTCTGTAACAAACTAAGTAACAAATTCTGTTGTAACTTTGAATGGTCACTAAACGAACCATTGTAAGTCGAGGATTACTTGTACACAATGCCAAGAAAGCCAGGCCAACATCAACCAAAAGGCTCTGTAGACATTTTCTCAAATGTGTGTTTGATTTCCTCATTTCATAGGATATTATAAATCCTTCCCTGCAAAACTTGCATATAACATTTTTGTTCACGAATCCTGCCCATAAGCATCCTGTCAAATCAACTCCTTTGAAGCAGACATATAGTAAGCATGAGACAAGTTCCTAAAGATGACAGTAATATGACACACTGTTTATGAATTTCCAAGGCAACTGCTTGGAAAAATTCCAGCCTTATATTTTCCACTAAAAATCAATTATTCATTCAATCCATTGTGATTATGAGTATTCCCACCACTTTTGCCTTTGGAGTTTCTCTCCAAAAACATAAACATGTTAAAATTGTCCACCAAAAAGCAACAATAGAGTGTTTGTCAAAAAAAATCCAAGCAGCTTGCTACTGTGAGTTAGTAAACGCAGAAACAAAAATGGTTCAGCCCAGCACCCAGAACAGGTTCTAAAAACAGCTCCTGTGAATCTATTTTAGTCCTGTTCTCCAACAACTAACTAGGGTAATGGAGAAGGGTCACACAGAGAAATATTACCAATAAGGCCAGGAGTTTTGTGCATGAGAACCAAAGACAGAAGTAATACCACTCTTCCAAGTGGCTGACTTTGAAGAACAGTATTAAAGAATTCAAAAGTATAATTTCCTCCTGAGATATGCTTGATTTGTATTAACACTTACTTCCACATAAGAGTTTTTGCCATATCAGAAAGCAGCACCAGGACTACTTTGCAATGGGGGAGAAAGGAATTAATTTTATTAATTTATATCCCACCTTTGTTATTTTTGCAAATAACTCAAGGCAGCAAACATATCCAACACAATTTCTTCTTTCTTCTTTTCCCTCAACAACAGCCCTATGAGATGAGTTGGGCTAAAAGAGAGAGAGAGTGACCTAAAGTCACCCAGCTGGCTTTCACGACTAAGGTGGGACTCATGCTCTCTTGCTTTCCAGCCTGCTGCCTTAACCACTAGACCAAACTGGCTTTTTAAAGCAGCTATGGCAATTAGTTTTAGGAATTGCCTGATCATAAATTTCTGAACTTCATAAAGCTGATGAATAAATGACTTTGAAGTCACCTGCAACCCAATAACATCCCACTATTTTCTCTATGGAGATTCTCAGTCATCCAGGTCATGGTTGCCCCAAAGGTGCATTTTCTAGAGGCAACTGGACTTTCTGTTTTTTTCTTTGAAGACGTTTCATTTCTCATCCGAGAAGCTTCTTCAGCTCTGACTGGATGGTGGGGAATGGATGGATTTATATTCCTTGCAGACAGCTGGCCGTTTGCATTCTTTAGCGAGTCATTAAGGCCAGCTGGAGGTTTATCTGTGTCCTCAGGGTCACCTGAATGGTGCAGATGAGTGTGAAGCCTTCTTGGAACTGTTGAAAGGACTGTGTTGTCGACTGGAGGTAGATGATGTCATATCCCTCCTCCTTTGTTGAGAGAGGACTGTTCAGTTTTGACATAGTTGGCCCCTTTCAAACCAGTGGTCCTCTCTGTCCAAAATGTGGACTTGCTGCCTTCAAAAGAGTGGCCTTTGTCTTTTAAATGTAGATGGCCTGCTGAATCTAGTCCTGATGGATTGGTTCTCCTATGTTGTGCCATGCGTTTATGAAGTGGTTGCTTTGCTTCCGCAATGTATAGATCTGTGTTCATCCTGAACACAGATGACTACAAGGCCAAGATGAACAATCTTCTGAAGTTCATGCTACGTATCAGATGCTGAAAAGAGATCCCACCAGTAGTTACAACAAATCATTGTTTTCTTGCAATACCTAATGAAGGACAATACCATTGACAAGCCACAATATTACTGTCTTTGCCCTGGGGAAGCCATCCCATGCATATATGGACTTCCTAAAATCCACAAAAAAGGAACTCCACTCAGACCAATTGTTAGTAGCATCAACTCTGTCACCTGCAACATTACAAAACACCTAACAACCTTATTAGCTCCTCCAATTGGCATAGGACCAGGACATCTACGGGACCGCCTTCTGCCACCAACAGCCTCCCACCGACCAGTTTGCTCCCACAGAGAGGGGCTCCTCAGGGTGCCGTCAGCCAAGTTATGCCAGCTGGCAACACCCAGGAGGAGAGTCTTCTCTGTCGGAGCCCCTGTCCTTTGGAATGAATTGCCCCCGGATATTCGTAACATCTCTGATTTCCGGGTCTTTTGCTGTGCCCTCAAGACCCTACTGTTCCGACAGGCGGGGCTGTCTAACTGAATGATTTTAAATTGGGTTTTAACTTTGGGTTTTAAAATTCGGTCAAAACTATTTAATGATTTTAATTAATTTTAACTATGATATTGTATATTTATATTTTTAATTTTGAGTCCTTCGGGAGGATGGCAGTATATAAGTAAAATTATTATTATTATTATTAGTAGTAGTAGTAGTAGTAGTGGTAGTGGTAGTAGTTGGCAACACTACCTATCTCATCAACAATTCACAGGACTTCGCCAGCAAGGTTTGGAAACTAAAACTGGATCTGGATGAGACATGGTTTCCATGGTGTGACTTCCATCTTCACCTGCATTCCAACAACAGAAGCTTTCATGGTAGTGAAACAACAACTGCTACAAGACAGCTCCTTAGGTGACAGAACTAATCTCAATCCAGACCACATATGTGCCATGCTGGACCTCATGCTTGATCACTACCTATTTTAAATACAATGAAGGTTTCAACAGACAAAAACACAGCCATGGCTTCACCTGTATCCTCTACATGGAAGAGGTAGAAACCAAAGCCCTAGACTCCTTCACAGGAATTCCACTCACTCACTCACTGGTATAGGTATATGGACGATACTTGGGTCAAGATCAAAACACAGGAATTGGAAGCATTCACCAAACATATCAACTCTGTAGACAGATACATCAAATTCACATGGGAAGATGTTAAGGAAAATAGTCTAGCCTTCCTGGACTGTGCAGTACACATTAAGGAAGACAGAAGCCTTAACACTGAAGTTTATAGAAACCCCCCACACACAGATCAATATTTACATTTTGATTCCCACCACCAACTGGAGCACAAAATGGGAATCATCAGAACCGTACACCACCAAGCTGGATGCCTGCCTACCAGCACAGATGGGAAAGAAAAAGAACTAAAACAAGGAAGCCCTCATAACGTGTGGCTATCCCAAGTGGGCCTTCATCAAATCTCAAAAAGACCCTATAGGACCGTGATGGCGAACCTATGGCACGGGTGCCACAGGTGGCACGTGGAGCCATATTGGTGGGCACGCGAGTGTTGCCCTAGCTCAGCTCCAGAGTGCATGCGCGCACCGGCCAACTGATTTTCAGGCCTTCCGGTCCCACCGGAAGTCAGGAAACTGGCTGTTTCTGGCCTCCGGAAGGCCTCCGGGGGGATGAGGAAGGCTGTTTTTGCCCTCCCCAGGCTCCTAGAAAGCCTCTGGAGCCTGGGGAGGGGGAGAAATGGGCCTACTGGGCCCACCGTGCTATCGTGTGCCAAAAGCAGGGGGAAGTGTGGGGGGTCACGGGCGCATGTGCAGGAGGGCGGGGCGCATTGAATTATGGATGTGGGCACCCGCACCCCCACACCCCCCCCGCAACCCCCGTTTTTGGCACGCGACGACAAAAAGGTTAGCCATCACTGCTATAGGAGCTCCTCAATAACAGACAACGAAGAGGTCAATAAACAAAGCAACATTGTCATTCCATACATTGCAGAAATATTGGAAAAGCTCAGGAGGATCTTTAGCCAACGCAACATACGTACACACTTCAAAGCCAAAAATACACTAAGGCAGAAGCTTGTCCACCCCAAGGATAAAATACCCAGACACAAACTGAGCAACATGGTATATGCAGTACAATGCAGTGAACCATGTGCAACCACTTGGTAAACAACCACTTCATAAATGCATGGCACAACATAGGAGAACAAACATATCAGGACTAGATTCAGAGTCTATCTGCATTTAAAAGGTAACGGCCACTCTTTTGAAGAAAGAAAATTCCACATTTTGAACAGAGGACCACTGGTTTGAAAAAGGGATCAAAGAGGACATCTACTGTATATATTCGAGTATAAGCCGACCCGAATATAAGCCGACCCCCCCAATTTCACCCCCAAAACTGGGAAAACTCATTGACTCAAGTATAAGCCGGGGGTGGGAAATGCAGCGGCTACTGGTAAATTTCAAAATAAAAAAAGACTGGTCAAAAGTGCGAGGACCTGTCAGAAATCACTTTTTTCAGCCCTCTGGGTAGTCCTTTTGTGCATATGGACTACTCAGAGGGCTGAAAAAGTAATTTTTGACTGGTCCTCGCACTTGTGACCAGTCCTCGAACTTACGACTGTCCTCACATTTTACGTTTTTGCCCTATCTTGTCACCATGGTGAAGAGAAGCAGTTGTGAAATGAGTGACATGGTTTTAAGAATGCTGCATGGGCATAAATGTGAGGATGGTCATAAGTGTGAGGACCAGTCAGAAGTGTGAGGACCTGTCAGAAATGACTTTTTTCAGCCCTCTGAGTAGTCCCTATACACATATATCACATGACCAGCTAGCCACGCCCACCCAGTCACTGGCTTGATCTAATTTCAGGCAAGTTGAAGCCTCTGTTAAGAGATACCAGGGCTGGGCAAATGTGGCCCTTTTACAACCTGTGGACTTCAACTCCCAGAATTCCTGAGGCAGCCAAGTTGGGAGAACCCACTAGCTAGCAGCCAATTACAAGAAGGCTAGCTAGCAGCCAATTACAATCAGCTCTCAACTCAAGCTCAGTGCACATGGGATCTCCCTAAACATGAGGATTTCTTTGTTTCTTTCTCCCTTTAAGCCCCCATCCCAGCCCGTTTTTGCTTCCAGGGGCTGCAGAGAGTCTTGCTAGGCACCCCCCTCATGCCTCTAGCAAGCCTTGGGAGCCAGTTGCAGGGAAAAAGTCATTTTTTGTGTGACCCGAATATAAGCCGAGGGGGCGTTTTTCAGCCTGAAAAATGGGCTGAAAAACTTGGCTTATATTCGAGTATATACGGTATGCCAAAACTGAACAGTCCTCTCTCAACAGAGGGGGAGGGATACGACATCATCTACCTCCAGTCGACAACACAGTCCTTTCAACAGTTCCAAGAAGCTTCACACTCATCTGCACCATTCAGGTGACCCTGAAGACACAGATAAACCTCCAAGTGGTCTCAACTACTCTCTAAAAGAATGCAAATGACCAGCTGTCTGCAAGGAATATAAATCCATCCATTCCCCACCATCCAGTCAGAGCTGAAGAAGCTTCTCGGATGAGAAGTGAAACATCTTCAAAGAAAAAACAGAAAGTTCAGTTGTGTCTTGAAAAAGCACCTTTGGTATCCCATTTTTTTTTTGGCTGCTTAGCTGTTTCTGCACAGAAAAGTTTTAGTAACAATATAATGTTTAATTATTAAATGCAGTAAAAATCAGGCATAAAGATATTCCAATTAATTGCAACAGAGGTGTCAAACTGGCAGTCCATGGGCCGGATGCATTGCATACAGGCCATGCCCACCCCAGTTCTGCAAAGGGAAAAAACACTGCAATACGTTATGATACATCATATGACGCGATCGAGTTTGACACCCCTGAGTTACAGGATCACACTCATGATCTCTAGTATCTTGTGTGAAATATGCCACTTCAAATCTCACCTTAAAACCCAGGAGAGGGAGATGGGTGAATAAAATTATAGAATTGTTTCCAGCCTGGCAGGATGATTGTTCTTCCAACAATTAATCCTGGATAAAGGAATCCATCAGATGGAAGATAGGAGGTGGATTGACAAGGAGAGCACCAGCATGTGTCACTGAACTGGTTTCATTTTATTTTTGCTTTAAAAGTATGTTTTTAGAATATTCTTGAAGTGCTACTAAAATAGTGAGCTTCAGCCAAAAAGTAAACATTAGATTCACAATAATAAGTACATTCTTAAAAAACACAAGTTGGTTGACCTTATAGAACTAGAAAATAAAAAAATGTGGAAATGTGTACATATGATTGAGAAGACCAAAGCAAAACTAACAGTTGGTAAGTGATCTTCCAAAGGAAACAGGGAGGTAGGGAGGTAAGATAAAGACAATAAATAGTTAAGACGTTAAATCAGTTTTCCTGAACTTGATGTTCCTGAACTTGAAATTGGCTGGAAATTAGTAATAGCTCCCTGAAGAACTATGGGTAGTCCTCGACTTACAACAGTTTGTTTAGTGACCGTTCAAAGTTACAAGGGCACTGAAAAAAGTAACTTTTTTAAAAAAAAATTTATTTATATGCCGCCCTTCTCTGGAGACTCAGGGCGGCTTACAATGTGTTAAGCAATAGCCTTCATACTTTTGTATATTTTTATACAAAGTCATCTTATTGCCCCCACAACCGGGTCCTCATGACCGTTTTTTACACTTATGACCTTTGTAGCATCCTCTGTGATCAAAATTCAGATGTTTGGAACTGATTCATAGTTACGACTATTGCTGTGTGCCAAAGTCATGTGATCCCGTTTTGCAACCTTTTGACAAGCAAAGTCAATGGGGAAGCCAGACTTACTTAACAGCTGGGTTGCCGGGTTGCTAACTTATCAACTGTAATGATTCATTTAACAGCTGTGAAAAGAAAGGTCATAAAATGGGGCAAAGTGCCCTTAACAAACTTCACAATTAGCAACATAAATTTTGGGCTCAATTGGTAGTGGTAGTTGAGGACTACCTTTATCACAAACTTTAATCCCTTGATTAAACAAAGAAATGTCCACAAGAATGCAGACATTTTGGCCACTGCTTTATGTCATCACATTTAAATATCTTTGATATTTCTTTTACACAGGTAGTAGCCTCCTAAAAATATTAGAACTGCCCCCATATGTGCCAAGATTTTACTGAATTTCCTATGTTCAACCCTAAAGTGATCCAGTAATGAGGAGTCCACAGTAGAAGCCAAGACTGAGCAAGTTACCTAACTTCCAGGAAGCTTCATTTAAATGCATGGCAGGCACATATTCACTGGCAGAGTTTAATGCTACCAGCACATCACAAGAACGCTTGAGCGGTCACCAATAATGTATAGGTAACGTCACTGGAAGGTATCATCTTGATAATGTATTGCTAAATATAATTGGATGAAATCCTTCCCCAGGGTAGAAGGATCCCCTCATCCTTCTACAATGCTTTACTAAAACCTATTCATTTCGTTGAAACAAATTGTTAAATGCCTATATCTAAAAATAAATTTAAAGGACAAGATTTTAAAGATTTCAATCAACTTGCTTTGCATTACAGAGAGACTATTATTTTCCTTTTCTGACATAAACCAGCACCTATAGTCTAGTCCATACTACCCGAGGTCATTCTGAAGGCTGAGCAAATTTGATCTAGAAACACACAAGTTTAAGTACATCAAATCTGTAATGACTTATGTTCAGGTTGTCATAGTGTTTTTATCACATTGAAGACCTTCATTTCAGAAGGATAAAAATCAAGCACCAGAGTTAGGTAAGGCTTTGCCTAATTCTGACACCCACAGCCAATACTTGAACTAACAACAGCGGATTAAAACTGCTGCAGAACCTGTCTTCAGCATCAACTATTGCTGATTAAATCTAAATTTATTAATACAGTACAGCACGAAAGCTTTCACCTCCAGCAAAATTTGCAGCAGTGAGCTGTATGTATAAGAAATAACATAGCATGCCAGAACTCCAAGAGTGTATTTTTGTAATATGCTGAAGCTAAATTTGATCAGCTAGTTTGTTGGTTCATCTTTAGTAATCCAACTGAGGACACAGCCCCACGCAGAGAAGATTGAGGCTGTATATCCTTATTTGCAATATAATAATAAAAACTGTTGATAAGAAAGACAAAGAAGTCTGGATAGCGGACACTGCAATACTTGGAGACAGCAGAAGAGTTGTCTCCAAGTATTAAATTAGCATTACCCACCCCCAAATCTGGTCAGAAATGTGGTCACAAAGCTATGATTAAACTAGGCCAGCCTTCCACAAACCACCCTGCCTTAACCATTTTTCGATTCTAATTTAATTCTGGTGTCATGTAAGGTTTGGCTCAACATATCATGCAATCCAAATCTAAAGAAAGGTATGATGAGTCCAAATGCAAAGTAGAATCATTTTTTCTGTCTCTTAACCATTCTCTCACTTAGGCAAATAACTCCAAAAACAACTTTCATAATGCCACAAATCTTTCTGCCCACTTCTTCAAATCCCCCTGCCTGAGAGAATCTTATCCATGAACTCAACGCTCCAAATCATCTCTCTCAATCTCTACTCAAATTAAGGGTACGAAAGTGAACCAAATAATTATTTTAACCTTGGTTTAGTTGTGTTTCTTTCTCCTAATTCTTCCCTGTACATAATTTTTTCTAAAGCAAATGATAGATGTGCCCATTTGATTAGGGATAGCATGTCTTCTTTGTATTACTCAACAAAGCATATTCACACAGCTCTTGCCTTAAGGCAGGGGTGTCAAACTCGATTTCATTGAGGGCCACATCAGGGTTGTGTTTGACCTCGGGGGGCCAGGGTGGGTGTGGTCAGGATGGGCACGGCCAGCTTGACATCACTCATGTCGGGAGCGCCTGTGGAGGCCCGAGCGCTCTGCCAGCAAAAACGGGCTCCTGAGCTCCATTTGCGGCTGCGACGGCCTCCTGCAACCCTCTGCCTGCGAAAACAGAGCTTGGGAGAGCCGCACACAGCCCTCCCAAGCTCCTTTTTCACTGGCAGAGGCACTGTGGGCCACTCCTTTGCTGTTTCCAAGGCAGCCCCACAGGCCAGATCTTAGCACCCAGTGGGATGGATCCGGGCCCCAGGCCTTGAATTTGACACCTTTGCCTTAAGGCCTTACCATCCGGACACCAACAGCTACTTTTTAATGCCTTAGCACCTCAATATTTTTGGGAAGGTTGAAGTGAGAGTTATCAACAAAGCAAAGTTGATGGGAACACATCTGGGCAGAGCCAGATTTTTCTTCTGTTTGGGAACATATCTATTTTGAGGTTCAGAATACCATTTTAATGTGTTTTCCATTTTAAATGCTTTTAAAGAAGTTCCAAGGACTTCAACAAAAATAAGTGGGGACTGAGGGTTGCAACCTGGACACGAGTGCTCCGGCTGCCCACTTCTGATATGATTTCAGCTGTGACTTAAACCATTGGGTTGAACTTAGGATACAGCAACTCCCTATGCTTCTAATAAACTACAGATAGTCCTCAACTTACAACAGTTTACTTAGTGACCGTTCAAAGTTACAACAGCACTGAAAAAAGGGACTTATGGCCATTTTTCATACTTATCACAGTTGCAGCATCCCCATGATCAGGTGATTTATATTCAGATGCTTGGCAACTGACTCACATTTATGACAGTTGCAGTGTCCCTGGGTCATGTGATCACCTTTTGCAACTTTCTGACAAGTAAAGTCAATGGGGAAACCAGATCCACTTAACAACTGTATTACTAATTTAACTACTTCAGTGATTCACTTAACAACTGTGGCAAGAAAAGTCATAAAATTGGCCAAATTCACTTAACAAATTTCTCACTTAGCAACATAAATTTTGGGCTCAATTGTGGTCGTGAGTTGAGAACTACCTATATATCCAAGCAGAGGCATTTTTGCACTTGGAAAGAATTAATTTTTCAACCCTCCACCTCTTTCAGGTTTCTAAAGAATCTCCCTTATTTTATGACTCCACCAAGGATTCCAGAGTGAATATAGGGTCCTCCCAGCTCCCATTTTCTATTCAGACATTGACAGAAGAGGAAGGATGAGGGACAGAGAAGCCTGAGGCCGTTTAAAGAGCTACAGGGCCCTAGAGAAAAGAAAGGGAAGGAGAAACAGACCAGTAATAAAAAAAATTGACATAAGAAGCAGAAGTTAAAAGTCTGTATCAGTTTTTTAATGTAAAAGGAAGAACATGATCTGAAACCTCAAGATGAAGCACTTCTGTTAAAGGATAACATTTCAGGTCTGGTTAGTATCTTGATGATAGAGCGCATGGAAAAGCCTCATAGCAAAGAATATCAAACATTAAAAGCAAAACTGTGGAGTTATATATGCAGTTACACGTGATGTTTTTGCAGTAAAAATTAGCAATGCCCTCACTATGCTCTTCAAAAGGAATGTATGTCCATCATATTATGTTTTTGGAAGGGTTACCCAGCTGAGAGGTGGCCCAACTGAGAGGCGGCCCAGCTGAGAAGCAGCCCAGTGTCCCAACCAAGAAGTGGCCAGGCGACCCACCTGAGAGAAGGAGAGACAGCCGAGCTGAGAGACAGAGAGGCAGCCCAGTGACCCAGCTTGACACCTGAGCGGAGCCAGTACAGTGCAAATGGAGACCACTGGGTAGCGGTGAAACACAGCTAGGTGACAGCAGACCAGTGGCTGTGAGCAGCACGGCAGACCTTGAGCAGCAGCAGTGCAGACATACATGACAGAGAGTGAAGCGCCCTGAACAGGGACTAAGAGCAGCGTGGTGGACTAGCAGTGGCTGAGATCAGCAGAGGACCAGCTGAGAAGCGGCGCCCACAGCAGTGGCTGGCAGACCAGCAGCAGTTGAGAGCAGTGTGGTGGACCAGCTAAACAGAGTGCCCACATTAGCATATGATACCTGAAAACCCCGGCAGTGGCCAGGCAACCGAAGGGCAAGAAAGCTAGGGGAAAAAGAATAAATGCAAAACACTTGTGGACAAGGAGAAAAAGGATAGTCAGGGAGTAGAGGGTTAAAAGCAAAGCATCATCTCCTAGAAAATGGCCTTCTAACAATAAAAGTGCATAGTACTTCATAAGGGCCAAAAACTCTTGTAAATTCTTATTTTAAAAAAATTTCTGAATTCCCTTTCTTAAGAAAAATTCCTTTTCATTTTTTAATTTTTTTTTTCAATTTTAAAATTCCTTGTTCCAATTTTAATCTTCCTTTTTTAACACTTAAATATCATTTTAATTTGAAATTCTTTTTTTCAATTTTGAAAATCTTTTTTCAATTTTTTAATAAAATTCTTTTTTCAATTTCTTTTTTCAACTAAACATTTTTTTAAAGTTTATTTTTCTTTAGAAAATTTTAATTTCTTAATGATCTAAGGAAAAAAATAAAAAACTATAGAAAAAGAGATAGACACTTGAAACAGGATAGAGTGAAGAATTTTTAAAGACAGAAAACAAAAGGTCAAGAACTCTTGTAAACTCTTGTAAACTGACACTTCGCAACACGGAAAATATTTAAATTTTTAGAATGTTTTATTTTTTTAGCAAACAGACAAAGAAAAAAGTCATGGAGATACGACACTATAGTGACTTGTAAAGTGTGCTTTATGTTTCACTTTATGCCCACAGAAGATCCAAACTATGTTATCTATTAAATGTAAACTACTTGAATTATTAGAAGACAAACTAAAAGGTTTAGAGCAGGAGTCCCCAAACTTGGCCGCTTTAAGACTTGTGGACTTCAACTCCCAGAATTCTCCAGCCAGCATAGCTGGCTGGAGAATTCTGGGAGTTGAAGTCCACAAGTCTTAAAGCGGCCAAGTTTGGGGACCTCTGGTTTAGAGACAAGTCTAGCCACTTTGAAAGTCAATGAGTAAAATGAGAAATCCCAAACTAAACAAGAGGACTATACCAAAATAAAACATAATAGAGAGCAGACAGCTTTTTTAAAAAATGACCCCCATATAGGAATACAAAGAAGAAAACCGATACACCCAAATAGAACACAATAGGGAACAAACAACTTCCATAAAAAAGAAGCCTAAATATGTACCTCAAGAGTACATATGGAAACAAGTCACTCTTAGAAGAAAACAACCAAGAGCAAAGTCCCTACTATCTATCATAGCCCACTCCAATGAAGCCCCTCTGGAACTGAACAATCGTTTTCATAGCCTCCCCCTGGCAGAAAATATACAGATACTCACAAAAGAGCATTCATCAATAGTTTCCAAAAAAGAGGCACAACCAAGCATTCCTGCGATAGGAAGAAAAGTATTCCAGACTTCCCGAGCAGAAAAAAAGGCGAATATTGGTGAGGGGAGGCTGAATTCTTAGGGGAACAGAAACTATAGTCTGCAGACCAGACAATCAATCTAAGGAGTTATATAATCTCTCTGGAACAAAAATCAGAGATGTAACTAGTACCTTACTAAAATAATCAACCCCATGGATTACTACCCTTTTCTTCTCCTACATGTGGGGATCAATGACATAACAATGAACCTGAAAACAATAACAAGAGATTACAAACAGCTAGGGAAGAAAATTAAAGAATTAGGAGCACAAGTGATGTTTTCATCTATACTTCCAACAAATATATAAGTAGTCCTTGACTTATGACCATTCATTTGACAATTGTTCGAAGTTATGACACTGCTGAAAAAGGTCCTCAAACTTATGACTCTTGCATTATCCCTATGGTCAGATGATCAAATGTGGTGATGCAGTGGTTAGAATGAAGTATTGCAGGCTAACTGTGACTACAGCCAGCAGTTCGATACTGATCAACTCAAGGTTGACTCACCCTTCCATCCTTCTGAGGTGGGTAAAATGAGGACTCAGATTGTTAGAGGCAATATGCTGACTTCGTAAACCACTCAGAGAATGCTGTAAAGCACTATGAAATGTTGTATAAGTCTAAGACTAGTACTACTGCTATCACAATTTTGTGAGCTCTTGGCAACCGGTTCATATTTATAACCGGTTGCAGTGATCCGTAGTAACATGATCGCAATTTGCAACCTTTTTTGTCCTACCGATTCAGAGGAATGAGTCCACACTTACAACCATGGCATTCACTTAATAACAATGGATTTAATAGCCATCGTAAAATAGTCGTAAAATAGGTCTGACTCAAATTATGACTGCAATGACTTATGACGGAAATTCCAATCCCAATTGTGGTCCTAAATTGAGGAATACCTACAGGTACATGTGCAGATACAAGAGTGCATGAAAGGAAATGATGAGGTAGTCCTTACTAGAATACATTTTCCAGGTTCTAAACTCCAGACAGAGTTCTCTGTGTTGATCTTGTGGGTAAGGGCACCTTCCATGAGCACTCGGTGTCCACTTTCCTCCACCACTGACACATGGATTGAACTACTGTTGATGTCTACCGAAACCTGAAAGAAGCACAGAAAAATAAATTAGCAAGGTGATTCATCCCTTAATAGTCCTTTCAGGGTTACAGCAAAAGATTAGAATACAAACGCAATGCAGTACAAAGGAAACATCACACTTTTGAATTTCTAATTTATAGACTGCTAGCCTCTATTACCTTGCCAAGTCCACAGGTTCTACAAGATATAAAAGGATTATTAATAAATGAGGAATGGGTCAGGTTGTGTGGGACTGACTTGTGTGTCTTTTGGCAGAAGACGAAAAGGACTACATATGTCCAGTATAGGAGGACCCTTTTAAAGTAGCCGTGTGTAAAGCAAGGTTGAAATGGAAAATGAAAACAAGTAGGTAGAATAGCTGTTCTTTCATAGAACACAGTCCAGGATTCCAAGGGAAAAAGGTGGAAGGCTAATCCTTTTACTGAGAGCTGCTCCCTCCATGGGGAAGTCAGGCTCCTCATACAAATCGGCAACAGCAATTATAGGATACATGCAGTCAGATATATGGTATAGGTGCCTCACTGCTTCCAGGAGGAAGACATAGCACTAGCAACATTAAAATATTATTCCTTTGTTGTCCCAAAACTAGGAGTAACTCAACAAGGAATTAAAGTTAGTGAGCCATTTTCTCAGAACTGGCCTCATCTTGTAAACAAACAAGCATCTGAAAGCAGACATTTAGCCATTGAATCACCCATGTTCTTTTCCTTGTTATTGTCTTTGAGGTTCTTGTTGTTAAGTGCTCCTGGCATAATTTATTATTTAAATGTTATTTTACAATGTAATTGTACACGTTTACCCTGAAGTAATTGCTATTAAGTCCAATGGGATTCAGATAATAGAGCCCTCCAGCTTGTGCTGAACTACCGACTCCAATCTTCCTTTTATAGTAGGGGTGTCAAACTCGATTTCATTGAGGGATGCATCAGAGTGTTTCACCTTGGGGGGGCGGCTGGGGGCGTGGTCAGGGTGGGCATGGCCAGCTCGACATCACTCATCAAGGCTCCGTTCTCACTGGCAGAAGGCTGCAGGAGGCCATTGCAGCAGAAAATGGAGCCTGGGCAGGCCACATACAGCCTCCCCAAGCTCCATTTTCTCTGGCAGAGGCACCATGGGCCGGTCCTTTGTTGTTTCCAGGGTGGGCCCACGGACCATATCTGAGCACCCTACGGGCCTGATCCAGCCCGCGGACCTTGAGTTTGACACCCCTGTTTTATACTGATTGAAATGGTTAGGCTTGAGGAATCTTAATTCATCTATCCCTGGAGGTCATGGGTTTCCTACCTCTGGCATATAGGCCTGCTCAAATTTAGTAATGAATAAAATGTATTTTGTATGATCATTGCTTTCTAGAAAGACAGTTGGTTTAATAAATGGCATATGGACAGAACAAACAAGTGTGTTCAGCATTTCATTTGCTTAGGGAACAAGTGACATTGGCCAAACTTGGGTTCAGTTGTAAGGCTTACAACCTTGTCATTTTACTAAGATGTAGAATGCACACAGACCTACAACCATAAATATTATATTAGCAAGAAACCTTTTCTTTTTCTGGTCTAAAATACAAGGAGTTCAGATGTTTTCTGTAGGAATGTAATGAACACCACAATTGATTAACCCATATCAACATGTTCCAGGTACAAATCCCTTGCCAGAGTTATTAATTCTATACTAATGTTTGTATTCTATACTAATGCTGGGCAGATAAAAGTTATCAATCCACACAGTATTATTCCATTAAGTCTAGAGTAGTAATTTTTCATTGACCATCTCCTTCAATGCTCAGCAACTGATCTTTAAAAACAAAGATTCCCTCCCCCTTCATTGTCCCGAGGTGGCTACTATAAAGAATGGAAGCAAGCAGAAATGATGACCTGTATGGACTGCTAATTATATGTGAATAATTCAACATACCCCAGAAACTGAGGAGCTCAAGATTGCAATTTAAACATAGAAGAGGAAGAGGGATTTCACAGCATTTTTTTCCAGCTCACTATTTTATCGCTGAGCAGGTGAAGGAGAATGAGTTGTAGTGAACTAGGAAGATGCACCTCTTAGAATAAGCCATGTTTAAACTCAATTTTGAAGTTCTGACAGATGCACACACGCATACCATGGTCACAGAACTGCATTTTGGGTGCTTGGCAGCCAGCTCGCATTTATGACTGTTTGCAGTATCCTGCAGTTATGTGACTGGGATTTTCAACTTTTTTACAAGGAGCTCCAGTGTTTATTTCCGGTTTCCACCATTGTATAAACGGATTCACTCAATGATGGCTGTGTTTACTAAATGGCTACTGCAAATAGGCTGACATGGTGGCCCACTTAAAAACCACAACAATTTACAATTGTTACAATTCCAGGGTCAATTACAGTTATAAGTCAAGAACTACCTGTATAGCAGGAAAAACAGCCATTGTGACTCTGGAACATTAGAGAGATCAAGGTTAAAATCTTTGGTGTGAGAAGCTAAACTTGGTTATGATACAGTGGGTAACCCTCCAAGCTGTAGACTGGACAGCACTTTCTAAATCACAATCTAATGAAAAACTCCTGCTTTGCTTCCTGTAGGGAAAGAGCAGCCCTTTTTCGGTTTTCTTGGCTGAAGTTTTCCTGAAAGCTTTAAAGAAAAACAGTTTTTCATACAGCGCACAATTTATGGCATCTTCTGCCACAAGACGACCAATTGTTTAGACTGCTTTAAATTTCAAGAGTAGATAAATTTATAGAGGAAGGACTATAAATAAATATTGCCTAAGACCATTTAATGAAGCTTCATGTTCGGAGGCGATATACCACACGGAGTGGGAACGAGCAATAATTGACAACTATAAAGAATTTGTGGGGAACACTTGATCTTCAGCTTGATACATGGGAGGCTGATCCTTGGATATCTGTTCCAGCTCACAAATAATGCTAGAGGTTAACCTCAGATGCATGTTAAATGTATAACTTTGAGTTTATATGCTTGCCCTTTCTCTCTTCTCTTCTGGCACAGACACAACTGATTTGGAAGTCTTGGGTTTTGCTTTCAATTAACTTGGGTTGCTCTGTACATATGAAGCAGCACTGTGATTAATTATAATTTAGAAAAAAATGTGTTCTTGAATCTGTACATAAGATACCCCTTTTTTGTGTGTGCCTTCAAGTCAGTGTTGACTCCTGCTAACTGCCTGGACAAGCAATTTTATTGGCATTATTTTTGGAAGTGGTTTGCCACTGTCTCCTTCTTAGGGCAGAGAGGGAATGACTGGCCCAAGGTCACCCAGCTGGCTTTCTGCTTAAGGCAGGACTAGAATTCAGAGTCTTCCAATTTCTATCCTGATGCCTTAACCACTACATTAATTTGGCACTCCTGATTATTCTACCTTGCCCCAGTTGGGATATAACAAGAAAATGTAGCTTGTGGAAAATGGAAGCAAAAGTTTTTCAATTAAGCTGGAGGTGAAAGGAAGGTTGAAGGACACAATACAAGGTTTTCTGCTACCTGTTTTTAGGATGTGCAGGAGAAAAAGTGCTGCCTAGTGATTAAAGCATAGGCTAGAAAGCAGGAGACCATGAGTTGTAGTTCCACCTTAGACAGGAAAGTCAGCTGGGTGACCTTGCACCCTTCACTCTCTCTCATCCCAACTCACCTCACAGGATTGTGGGGAAAATAGGAAGAGGAAGGGTGCTGGATATGTATATAAGTTCGCTGCCTTATTTGTAAAAAGTAATAAAGGTGGGATACAAACAAATCAATAAAATAAAGAGTTGCTGGCTTCAAAATGGTGAGCACCTGGGCAATCAAAATCTGCTTTTTTTTAATGGATATCGTATGCAGTGAATACAGATAAAAAAGAGGCTGGTTTGCCTTGTCCAATTCCACCCACCATTCTGAAGCCAGTGGGTGTTGCTGCAAACACCTTAGTAGGTACAAATTCCTCTGCTAAACAGCCATATTACCCTCTGTGTGTCAGCTGACTCTCTTGAAATTCTGATATGGAGCTAATGCGAACTGAAACAGATGTACCAAGAGGGAATGCTTGATTCAGCTGCCCTGAATCACAAGAAAAACAAATCACTGTACACATGGGGAAAAAATGCCTACACATGTTTTTCTTCTCTAACAGTGTTTCTGATATCAGGAAATTAAAAATCAAAAAAACCACACTCTAACCATTCTGATCACTACATTGCCTCTCTCTCTTTAGCGTACATCTTTCATCTCCCCCTTAGAGGACTGTAACAGAGCTCTGCAGACTGACAGAGATAAACTGCATCCCTCTATTGCTTGGAAAAGAAAGTCAAGGAAAGGGTAGAAAGATGGAGAAGGGTGAGGAGCGGTGTTGCAAATTGAGTGGGGGGAAGGCTCTTTCAAGCGAAGAATGTCTCCTGGTGACATCACACACAGAGAGATATAATTCCCCTAGTAAAAAAAAATATGAAAGTAGATTGATTGTGCTTTCTTTGGGATGTTATTTTTCAAGTCCCCACTCTAGCCTATTCCTTTGGACTTTATGGTGACTCCCAGATCCCACCTTACTTAGCTATTAAGCAAACATGAGAAAGACTTCAGGGAAAACATGTTTCCTTTCCAAAGATCTCCCAATCTAAGCATGACTGTCTTCTGTCGCTGCAAAGTCATGGCATGAAGACTGCTGATTGCTCTGGAGCAGAAGTCTGAGGGCAAAGTAAGTTAACGAGGAATCAAACAGCCCCTCCAAAATAGGAGTCACCAGAATCCAGCCTAACTCCTCTTTCTTTTGAATCACCAATCCAGGAAGCCAGATGATAAAATACCCACCTCTGCTAGATGCTTTATGAACAGACATCAACCATTTTATAAATCCTTTCTACAAGCCACTTCACTGGCAGAAGAAGCAGATCTAGCAACAACCAATACTTAGCTCTGCAAAGCAAAAGGCATCCTGGTAAATCATATGAAATTTTCTATTCAGAAAAGAATAGAAAAGGCATCCTGGTAAATCACATCCCTCAGGAAAATCTAGTCAAAATCAATGAGATAGTTTACACAATGTTTGGTCTGTATTGATTATATCAGCTTTAACAGTGGCTGGGCAATAATCACTGCAAAAGAAGTATTGGTTGATGTTCCTGTGCAGAGAGTCTCCACCCAGACAGAGATGTTCATTCTACTACTTTTTCATGGATAAAAACAACAAATCAAAATTAAGACTTTCAATTCACTTTACACATTAAAAGATTGGATCTCAGTAAAGACAGAAAGCTAAATCAAAGACTGCGTAGATATGCTGGAGAAAATGAGTCCTAAAGATTTCCTGGGGGTTGGGGGTGGGGGGTTGGCAACCATCATAAATCTGCATATCAAGTTTTTTCTGCATTTCATATGCAATGGGAAGGGTGGGAAAGAAACTTAAACTAACTCTAATAATAACCCTACCTTAATTTTATTTGGTATAACACGGGATAAAGAAGAACTTGACTTTCAAAATTATGTTACTCCACCATCAACCTTACAAGGTAGACCAGATCAGGAAATCAACTCCAGAAGATGACTATGGAGATACTGTAGGTTATAGTAATAGAATCTTGCAAGTCTGCTTGTGTTTTATCTTCCTCCCTCTTATGTCTCTTTAAGTCAGGGAGCAGCCAGCCTGAGGTTCCTTCTAATAGTGCCTCCTTTCAGGAATCAGACGTTGACTTACCTGAACGTCCCTTCTCAGTGCGCTGCGTGGAGTATCCAAGTGTGGGACATACCCAAGCTTGATATCTATGGGCAGGAGTCTGCCTGATCCCGGAGTTCCAGGGTGGAGTATACTCTCTGCAGCACTCATCGTCCAAAGGACGCCTCAGCCGAAGCATAACTGTCTAACTTGTAGTGACGGATAAATGGTGTCAACAAAGACCAAGTGGCCGCCCTGCAAATGTCACTAACGGAGGCTTGGGTAGCCCAGGCAGCTGTTGTTGCTGCACTTCTAGTTGAATGGGCTAAAATTCATCCTGGTAAAGGCTTGGCTTTAAGTGCATATGCCAACGACCCATGGTGGAGCGGGAGACTTTCCTGCCCTTTGATGATGGGTGGAACGAAACAAACAGAGCTTCCGATCTTCTGAAAGGTCCCGTTTGTTTAATGTACCTGCGGAGGGCCCTCCTAACATCCAAGGTGTGCCATTTTTCTTTGGGATTTGGGCAGAAATCAGGCAAAATGAGCTGCGATGAAACCAGTTTACCTTGGGCAGAAAGGAGGGATCCATCTGCAGAACGACTCTGTTCGAATGGAAGATACAGAGATCCCCTCGTACCCACAGGGCCGCTAACTCAGAAATCCTCCTGGCAGAGGTTATTGCCACAAGGATTGCGACCTTAATGGTCAGGAACCAGAGACTTATGGAACTCAATGGTTCGAATGGAGAAGACATGAGAGCTTGAAGGACTATGGTGAGGTCCCACATGGGAAATCTATGCACTACTGGAGGTCGCAGGTTAGTGGCTCACTTGAGGAAACTGCAAATCCTTGGATGTTGCGTAAGAGGACTTCGAGTGTCACAAGATAGTACTGTAGACAAGGCTGCCACCTGCCTACGGAGGGTGTTGGGAGCCAACCCCTTGTAGGAAATTAAGGATCTTGGATACCGGGGTTGACGTGTCCCTTGGAACACCAAAGACAGAATGACGGCCAAGTGGCATTGTAAATCTGATTTGTCGAAGCACGCCTAGAAGCCTGTATAGTTTGTATCACCTTTCCGGAGAAATCGTCCTTCCTCAGGAGGATCCTTTCAAATGCCAGATGGTCAACTGGAGCCACTGAGGCTCCACATGGAGTATGACTCCCTGGCTGAGAGAAGTCCTGTCCTGGGGAATCCTCCAGGAACGGGACACGAGAAGGCTTACCAGGGACACATACCAGGGATGCGTTGGCCGATGAGAGGTGACGAGAAAGGCCTCTGCCCTTTTGTCTAACACAGGGGGGAAAGGCGTAGAGTAGCCCCTGAGGCCAGGGACGGAGGGCATTGCACCCTTCCGCCCCTGGCTTCTCCAGTGGAGAGAATGTCCAGCAAGGCATCTGAAGTATGGAAAGTGCTCACATAGTTGTCATGGATGTTGTAGCCAAGTGTGAGATTGTGCAAGAGATGGGAATTCTTGTTCACCAGTTGAATGTTGAAAATAAATGGTAAGAAATATAAAAATAGTAAGAAGTCCTCTTGAAAAAAAAGTTGTTATAATCAACAGCCACAACAAATACTTTTGTTATATATAATATATATAATCCTCCACAAGCCTACTGAGCCTTAAACCAGCATTGATCCAAAAGCAATGGCAAGTTTGGAGAACCCAAGCATCGGTTGCGGATGATTCCCATTGGTGTTGGAAGTGGTGTAGGCAACCGCCAATGGGAAAGGTGGCGTGGTAATCACTTGCCTTGCATGAAAGGTCTGCTACCAGTCTCCCGAAATGGGCGCTTTACTGGAGGTTGGAGTCTACCCCTCCAATGTGAGGCCTAGCCTAGAGTCTACCCCGATCCCTAAAGGTAAATCTGTCTATTGAATCCCTGGGGGTAGAAGCACTGGAAGTGGGACCCACTGAGCCCAGGGTCAGTCCGAAAGAGCTACCTCTGTGAATAAGGGGAATACCTACAATCCGCCTTCCTATAAGTAGAAGGCATTACCTTCCTCTTATCCTTATTTTCAATCAATATTGGGTCTAATGTGTCCCCAAAGAGATTTGACCCTTTATACGGCGCTGAGGCGAGTCTCCACTTAGACTTCATATCCGCCTTCCAATGGCGTAACCATAGAAGACAGCGGGATGTCACCGTAGAGGCCAAGGCTCGGGAGGCAAATTTTGCCGTGTCCAGAGACGCATCAGCCAAATATTTGGTGGCTGCCACCAATTTATTTACATCCTGCTGCAGCCTGATATCGTCCAGTGGCAACCTCTCCTGTAATTGGCGAAGCCATATTAGGGAGGCTTGTTTGAAAAATGAAGCCAATGTTGCAGCTCTAATTGCCCAGGTGGCTGCCTGGTGAGTCTTTCGGAAGGAAACGTCTGCTTTCCTGTCTTCTGTTTTTAACCCCTCCACTATATCATTGGTAAGAATAGTGGTAGAAGTTAAATTCACTACAGGGGGGTCCACTGAGGGAAGCTGCAATAACCGTTCGAGATCTGGCCCTGTGCAGTATAACTTCTTGTCCTGTCCACTTGTCCTGTCCAAGGCTGCGCCCATTGGTTGGCTCCACTGTCTTTCAACTACGTCAACAAAAAGCGGTGGACAAGGAATAGACTCTTGTTCAGGTGTTGTCACCGTGAACAGATGGTCATGAGGATTAGGAGTCCCCTGGGAATGTTCTGTGGGACCCTCTGTGACCCCCAGATTAGTTGTTACCTTTGCTTTATGCAGTAACGACTTGAAGATGGAAGGGCGAAAGAGGCCAGTGAAGGCCGGCCTATCAGGTAGTAGCCCTTCATCATCTGAGAACTCAAGGTCTCTTTGGTCATCATCTCCCAGGAAGGAATCTGCGCTATGTATGGAATCCTGAGGGGAAGGGGAACCTGGCGTTGTGACCCAGGCCCACGTAGTTGATATTAAATGCAAAACAGTTCCAAAAAAGAAACAGATTTTATTAAAACAGCTGAGAATTAACTCATTTTCAGCATATTCTAAATGAAATGAAAGCGAAGTCCTTAAAACACCAGTCTTTAGTTTATCTCTGACCTTGGGATAATTAGGCAAACTGCCAAAGGCTTTTCTTCGCAACAGTTCAGGAACAGAAGAAATAACTACAGCCAAACAAGAAGCAATTCTCTTAACTATTGTTTTCCAGCAAAGAGACCAAGAGCCGTTTTTTTAAAAAAAATTTGATTTATATGCCGCCCTTCTCCGGAGACTCAGGGCAGCTTACAATGCTTTAAGCAATAGCCTTCATACTTTTGTATATTTTATACAAAGTCAGCTTATTGTCCCCACAATCTGGGTCCTCATTTTACCTACTTACAAAGGATGGAAGGCTGAGTCAACCTTGAGCCTGGTGGGATCTGAACTTGCAGTAATTGCAGGCAGCTGGAAACTTAAGTGCTACTTTTAAGAGCACTTAGTCCACTGTGCCACCAGGCAGACTCCTCTGTTCGAAAAAGATTAGAAATTGTCAATTCCTCACATTGGTTGGAAATCCAAGCTGGATTTTTTTTTTTTGCCATTGCTGGCCTTTTAAGCCTTATGGGAGGGGCCAATCATCTCTTGGCCCTACTCCCAAGTCATCCTCTCTGCTTTAGCTGCTCCAGCCTTCTGGCAGCTCTTCTCATACGTGCACTAAGAACAGGCTCCTCCTGTTCCTCTCCCTCTCTTCTGTCAGCCTCTGGAGGCTCCGAAGTCCACACATCACTCCCCGATGGCCCTGGCCCCATCTATGCCTCTGACGCAGCGCCCTCATCTGGGCCTTCCCCAGCCTCCAGGACTGGCCCATGTTCTTCCTCAGCCTCATCGCTGTCCAACTCCGCTGCCAGCTTTGCAGGCTGCTGGCGGACCACAACAGCTGGGGCCTGGGCCTGCAAGGAATGGACGTTGCTTACCTGAACGTCCCATTTATATTCCCTGCGAAGACATTCCCCAATGGTTGTTCCACTTTCTGATTTGATCTACTGAGTGCCAATCAAAACTTCCTCTGTAGCTGGTCAGGCTGTCCTTCCTGCTTTCTCTTCAGTCTTTTTTGCGAAGGCGATTAATGCAGATGAGAGGGCCTCCAACATGGAAATCACTGGAAAGACACCAGCTGCAGAGGAAAATAAAACAAAAACCCCGCCCAAGGCCAGGAGAGGCGAGAACACAGGCAGGCTGGAATGTCTTCGCAGGGGACATAAATAGGACGTTCAGGTAAGCAACGTCCAATTTCCTGATCCCCTGCTCAGACATTCCCCAATGGGATATACCCAAGCTTAAGACCTTAGGGAGGGAATCGAAGCCTCCGCCCGGCCTTGGACAGAAATTACAGCTTGCAAAACACGTCTGCCAAACACGGCATCAGCTGAAGCATAAACGTCTAAACGATAATGCCTAACAAAAGAAGAAATCGAGGACCAAGTGGCCGCACGACAAATGTTCCCAATAGAAGCCTGGGTAGCCCAAGCCGCCGACGTGGCAGCACTGCGTGTTGAATGAGGGAAAATACGACCTGGAACAGGATCACCCCTCAATTCATAGGCTTTAGCTATACAGGCCTTGAGCCACCTGCCCACCATTGCCGATGAAACCTTCAGCCCCAGTGAAGAAGGCAAAAACGAAACAAGAAGAGCCTCTGATTTACGAAAAGATGCAGTTCGATGGATATACTTCTTCAGTGCCCTGCGCACATCAAGGATATGCCAACGTGGGATGTCTAGGATCCGGACAAAAATTTGGGAGGACGATATCCTGCATCCCGTGAAACTGAGAATTAACCTTCGGAATGAACGCTGGATCTAATCTAAGAACCACTCGGTCTGGGTAGAAAATACAGAGATCGCTCCTGATGGAAAAGGCAGCAATCTCCGAAACACGACGGGCAGAAGTAATTGCCAGCAAAAAGGCTACCTTCAATGTAAGATACCGTAGAGAAACTGCACTGAGAGGCTCAAACGGATCAGATGTCAATGCTTGTAGAACCAAAGAAAGATCCCAGCTAGGATACCGATGAATCGTCGGGGGCCGAAGATTAGAAACTCCAAGAAGAAAGGACCTAATCCTGGAATCCTGCGCCAAGGGCTGCTGGCCTTCACCTGGCAAAACTGTAGCCAAGGCTGCCACCTGCCGACGAAGAGTAGATGTAGCAAGACCCTTCTCAAAACCAGCATACAGGAACTGCAAGACATCTGGAACCGTCGCCGAAGTAGGATCCACATGATGACGGGCACACCATTCTGCAAAGGCTCGCCAAGAGGTGTTGTAGATGCGGACTGTTGATGGACGTCTAGCTGCCTGGATGACCGAAATGACCTCCCCCGACAGCAGGCCCCGAGTCAGTCGTATCCTCTCAAGCGCCACATGGTTAGTTGAAGCCATTCCGGCTCGGGATGCCGGACAGCGCCTTGAAACAGGGATATGCGGTGAGACGGAATCCGTCACGGGTCTACGATGGACATGGACAACAGGTCTGCGAACCACGCCCGTCTGGGCCAGTGCGGCACCACCAGAAGAAGATCCGCCCGCTCCTTGATCAGTTTCCGTATAACCCTGGGAATGAGCGGAAACGGAGGAAATGCGTAGAGGAGACCCCGTGGCCACGGAGATCGCAAGGCATCGTGACCTTCTGCGCCCCGGGTTGGAAACCGGGTGAAGAATCTCTGCAGTTGGGCGTTGGCCGGGGTCGCAAAAAGATCCACCACTGGAGCCCCGAAACGATGAGAGAGTTCCTGGAACAGAAGAAGAACCAATCTCCACTCGGAGTGATCCAGCTGACCCCGGCTGAGCCAATCCGCTTCCTGATTCAACTTGCCGGAGATGTGCTCGGCCCGGAGAGATAGAACATGCTTCTCAGCCCACGTCATCAGTCGTTCCGTCTCCTCCATCAACGACAGAGATCTGGTGCCCCCCTGGCGATTGATGTGGGCCTTCATTGTCGTGTTGTCCGTCAAGATAAAAACATGCCAGTATAGCACCAGATGTTGAAAGTGAAGAAGTGCTAGCCGCACCGCCCTCAGCTCCAACCAGTTGATGCTGTGGTGCGACTCCGCTGTGGACCATGTACTCTGGGCAAGCTGGGACTGAAGATGGGCTCCCCAGCCGCTGAGACTGGCATCTGTCATTAGGACAATCTGCTCCTGGTCCAGGAAGAGGGACCCCTGGGCGATGGCCGGTGAGAGCCACCAACGAAGCGATAGACGGATCCTGGCCGGAACCCTCACTCTGGAAAGTGACTCCCCCCGTCCTTGACGTTGAAACGGAAGGAGAAACCACTGCAGGTGACGCAGATGAAACCGACCCCAAGGGACAATACTGATGCAGGAGATGAGCTTCCCCAGGAGCTTGACAACAGGAACACGGGTGACCGCTTCTGTGATAGAATCTGCGTAACCAAGTCCCGAATGCTGACCCGACGGTCGGGGGAAAGATAAACGCGACCCCGGACAGAATCTATAACAGCTCCTAGATGCAAAATTCTGGTCGTGGGTGAAAGGTGGCTCTTGTCCCTGTTCAACGTGAAACCGTGGTCCTGCAAGGTTTGAATGACATGGAATCTGTCCAAATCGGCCTGAGAAGTCGAAGATGAAAGAATTAAGATGTCGTCCAGATAGCAGACCAGTCAAACTGGCACCTCCCTAAGTGATGCCGTCAGAGCTGCCAGAACTTTCATGAACGTGCGCGGAGCCGAAGAAAGGCCAAATGGCATTGCTTTGTATTGGAAATGGTCGGTGTCGAGGGCAAAACGGAGGAACCGCCTGTGGCTGGGATGTACCGGAATATGAAGGTAAGCCTCCTTCAAGTCGATCGACTGCATAAGATCCCCCTGTCTGATGCATCCCAGCAGAGACTTGAGAGAGTGCATTTTGAAGCGGCAGTAGACGAGAAAGGTGTTGAGACGTTTCAGGTTGAGGATTCCTCGCCAACTTCCCGAGGATTTTGGAACTAGAAAAAGAGTCGAGTAGAATCCTGTTCCGACCTGATCCAGTGGGACATGCTCTATGGCCTCTATTTGGAGGAGATGCTGAATTTCCAAGTCCAAGAGACGACGCTTGGCTGCCTGGGAAGGCCACGGGCGTTGCAAGAAGAAGGTTGGCGGGCTGGAAGAAAACTCTAGTAACAGGCCTTCGGACACCGTGCGTGTAATCCAGACGTCCGACGTGGTGACCTCCCATTGGTGATAATACGCCTGTAGTTTTCTGCCAATGGGAAGCTGAGGCCCCAAGTCACTTTCCCCGATGGGAGTAACAAGAGGAGGCCGCTCGGAAGGGATGACGGAAACTGGACTGGCGTCTACCACGGTCCCGAAAGGAAGCTCTATCCGATGCTGGCTGGTAGGAGTGAGACTGAAATCTCTGATAGGAAGGGCCCCCTGAACTTTGGTCACCACGAAAGGACTGCCGCTGGTAAGGCGAAAAACGTCTCTCAGAGCGCCTGCCCCCCGATGGTAACACCTTCTTCTTATCCCTGTTCTCCACAAGAACCGAGTCAAGGGATGTGCCAAACAAAGACGGACTCCTGTAGGACGCTGCAGTGAGACGCCACTTTGACTTCATGTCAGCCCTCCAGTTCCTCAACCATAGCAGGCAGCGTGAGGAGACAGAAGAGGCCAAGGCGCGAGGAGCAAACTTGGCTGCATCCAGAGATGCATCCGCAGAATATTCCGCGGCTGCAACCAGCTTCGCCACATCCTGGTGAAGGCGCGCATTGTCAGGAGGCAACCTCTCCTTTAACTGGCGTAACCATACCAGTGATGCTCTGTTAAAAAAGGAGGCCGAGGTCGCCGCACAAATAAACCAAGCCACAGCCTCGTGAGTTTTACGACAGGCCATCTCCGCTTTCTTATCCTCAAACTTCAACCCGTCACCAACCTCTCCGACGAGAACAGCCGATGAGGTAAGGGCAGCAACCGGCTCGTCCACAGCAGGCAGCTGTAACAACTCATCTAATCTAGGCGAAGAACAATACAGCTTCTTGTCAAATGAGTTTGGACCTCCTAGCGAAGTAGGATGATCCCAAGGCTTTTGGATGACCTGAGCAAAAAGGTCTGGACAAGGAACAAAGTCAGAATCTGCCTTTGGCATGAGAAATAAAGGACTGCTCACATTAGACTGAACCTGCGAGGAAGATTGCTGATCCAGGGGATCCTCCATATTGGTAGCAGCCTTCGCCTTACATAACAGCTGCTTAAACAAAGACGGCCTAAATAAACCTGGAAAGGCCGGTTTGTCCGGTAACTCTTCCTCATCACCTGACAATTCAAATTCCTCAATAAAATCCTCTTCAATAGTCTGCTCAACCATCTGCTCAGAAGAAGTAGAAGCAGTAGAACGCTGAACCTGTACGGCTGGTAACGACAAGGAACATGAGCTGCGCACTCTGGTGGAAGCATATATCCGGTCTGTTGAAGACCCACCTGAAATATACGAGAAATTGCCTGAGACACCATTGAATTAAAATCCAGAAAGTGAGGAGGCAGAGCCAAACTCTCCTCTTGTCGCAACCCAGCTGCCGTAGGCGTGAATGTAGCTTCAGGCATAGGGCGAGTCAAGGGAACCGCCTGGTCAGATACCACCGGAACAGAGGTACTTGGGTGCTCCCTTCGGGGAATAGAATCATGAGATACATGAATCACCTCGCCTTGAGAAATCACATCTTGAGCAACCTCGAGAACAGAGGGTTGAACAGGTCCACATGGAACCTGTGGAGGCCGAACCACCACCTCAGGGACAAGAGGCACCGGGGCTTCCTTCTGCGCCTTGGCAAAAACACGTTCCAAGGCATTATGCCTCCTCAGGGCATATTTGTCAGAAACAGGTGCAGGTTTGGCTTTAGAGGCCTTAGATTTTTTCCCTTTAGACCCCTTAGAAGGAGCAGGGCTAGGAGGTTGATCCTGTTCCAGATCAGAGGACAGATCAACATCAGACATCATGCACAACTCCAGGAGAGATTTTAGAGAGAAAGATATAAATCTATATATATAGGCAACAGGTGAATAGACAAGGTAAAAAGTGAAAAAAGAAATAGACCCCTCCGCCTTCCACAGTTTGTTTTGAAGAGAGATAGAGAAATAATATTATGAAATATAGATATAAGGAAAAGTTTCTAGTCCCTTCTGTTTTCCCCTTTTCTTTTCTTTTTTTTAGAAATAAATGTTTAACAATAAAACATGTAACTCCAAACAATAATCCAAAATCCACTCTTATTCTGCTCTTTTTTTAAAAAAAATATATATTAATATTCAGGCAGAAATGCTGAAATTAGCAGAAGGCCAACAAATGAAACAAATACTTTCTCTCTTGATCAGCAGCACTAGATCATGCAGGAAGGACCAAGCAGGTCTAGACAGCGTCCCAGCCTGGAAGCCTTGGAAGGCAAAGGTAATCCCCCACGCAGGCCAAAAAATGCTCCAAAACGGCAAAACAAAAATGGCGGAAACAAAATGGCGGCCGCCAGTGACTGTGCACTTTAAATAAGGCTATGAGCAGCCCGATAGTGGCCTCGATAGGTGGGGTGGGATCCCGCAGCCTCAGCGAGGCGCTTCCCAACAAGAGCGAGTTTGCCAGCTGGCAGGGACTCTTGGCCGCTCGAAATAAACAAACAAAGATACGGTGGTGAGGGCTACGGGGCGAGACAAGTTGCTGAGCCAGCAACGCTACGCCCGCAGCCAACAATAATCAATACGGGAGGCAAACGGCAAGCTCAGCCAAGCCAGACCCAAAAAATTAAAAATAAATAAGGAGAGGTGATCGGAGCCCCAAAACGCCTACTCACGAGTCAGGACGGCAATCCCACGTCGCGCAGCCCTCACAGAAACAGAAAAAAAGGAAACGCTAAATTTAAAACACTTTAAGATAGAAAAATGACTTAAGAGAAAGGCACTCGAAGTCTGATACCATCAACTGAGCGAAAAAGACTGGAGAGGAAGCAGGAAGGACAGCCTGACCAGCTACAGAGGAAGTTTTGACTGGCACTCAGTAGATCAAATCAGAAAGCGGAACAACCATTGGGGAATATCTGAGCAGGGGATCAGGAAATTGGTAATGGCCTCTTTGTTGTAGCCCTGCTGCGATTCTTAAAATCGCATCAGAAATCAGATTCTGAATGTCCAGGGATAGTCCGGAACCCTGACCCTCCCCCGAGCGGAGCCTTGGTGCTGTCGGGGTAAAGGTTCCTCAGGGACTGAACCTCTGGTAGAGGGAGTCACATTCAACCTGGGCGTTACAGTGCACAGCAAATGGAAAGGATTTCCCTGGGGGCCTTCAATAGGAGAATGTTGTTGCTCCCCTTCTGATGACCAACATAGCGGGTCTTCCTCTATCGATCTAGGCAAATTAACCAATATCTCAGGGCCAGAAACCATTGCTTCAGTGATAGAAGCCATCTGATGCTCTTTAGTCTGGGCCTTCTGTTGCGCCTTAGTAAACTGTTTTTCTAAGGCCTTATGACATCTCTTACGTCTTTATCCCAGCCAGAATGCCTCTTTGAAGGCAGAGGGGTAGGAACCCTGCCTTTGCCTGTATTACTCCTGGTGGTTGTCTTGGAGCCCTTAGCATCAGGAGGTTGTGCCCTGCGAGGTCTGGGAGGGTTGTCATCTCACTCAATGTCTGAGGACAGATCCACCATTTTGTACCCTGCCCCAGTAATGTTTACAGACCAGTCAGACGTCTTCAGTACAGAACAGGATCACGAGAGAGGGTTGCAGAAGTTGATGATACTTGCAGTACAGATCAAACCTCACAAGCACAATTACAACACCACTCTGCTATGCTGGGTGAATATTTGGCACAAGAGCTAATTAAGGTCTCCAAGCGCCGCTGCTGCGTGCCTCGAGATGAGGCCGCAATTTACTTTTGGCGTCTCCGCAGGTCTCCAAGGCTGCCTGCCGTTATTAAGCAAACTGCGCTGTGAGAAGTTTGTACGAAGCTTGCGTGTGACTGTGGTGCGGGAATGGAAGCCCAACTCCCTCTGCGCCGCTTTGCTGCAGGGCTCAATGAAGGGGCATGCGATCAAAAAAATCAAGCCGCAAAACGCCCATGTGGCTTGTCTGTTGTAAAGCAGCACTGAGATCCCTCAGTGCCTTTGCGGCAAGCCATTAGCAAAATGGCACCAGAGTGGAAAATCGACTCTTCCGGCACCTCTGCAGACAATAAAAGCCGATTAACTGGTGCGGGAACGAAATGCTCTCCCAGCACTGCAAAGCATAACACTCACCTCGGAGCTTGCTGCAGCTCACCAGGCGGTGACTCCAGAGCCACCCTGGGAATTGGGAGTGATGAGGTGGTGGCAGTTGTGCCAGCGGACCGGGGGAACCAGCTCACGCACTGGCGGCAAATGTAAGCAGGGAATCAGCCTCCCTGCTATTCGGAGTTGCCCTATAAGGGACAGAACTCCAGATGCTGCTCATTGTTGTTCAGAGGCGGTGGCAATTGGCCTGGGTCCCCAGGAACGAGTAGCACACCGCCAGCAGCGAAGGAGACAAGAGCCAGCCAAAGGCTACTCTGTTGCAGACTCCTCTGTTCGACAAAGATTAGAAATTGTCAATTCCTCACATTGGTTGGAAATCCAAGCTGGAATAATTGAACTCTGATTTAACTGCCAGAGCACTTCTACACATGTCTCTTTAACTAGACTGAGTGGAAAAACTGAAGCTCAGCCGAGCAGAGGAGGCATGGTCAACAACAACAAAAAATCTACACTCGGTCTCTGGAAAATAGATGAGAGATAACCCACGCTTGGATTCTCCAAGCAGTGTGCTGGAGAAGCTTCTGTTTTTGTTTCTATAACAGTTCCTGAATATTCCCTTCAACGCCATCTCCAAGGCCCTCTACCTCTTGCTCACTACAGTAAAGAGAATTCCTGGAATCCCTGATATGTCTGTTTACTCAACTTGGCCTACGTTGAAGGGCTGATACTGGAGGGGGAAGTTTTGACCCATTTTTTAATGTTTGAGGGGTTTCAGAGCATTTTAATAGCAACAACTGTGTTTCACAGAAATAAGCCCTACCCTGAAAATAAGCCCTACCCTGCCTTTTACGTGTGCACCTAATATAAGCCCTACTCCCAAAGTAAGCCCTACTTAAGAGCCTGCACAGCTGGCCAACTGCTCATTCTGTCTGGTTGCTTGCGGTGCCAACACGAGGTGAAGCAACATGTCCAGCAGGAGCCCACATGGCCGCCAGCCCACTTCAGCTTGCTTGCGGCCGCAACAGAGCAGGAGGCCGAATGGCGCACAGATACTGTGGCCACGAAGCAAGGCAGGTGTAGAGCTGCCTCATGTGCCTCACACCAGCTTACCTCAGGGTCCCCACAGTCAGGCCATCCACGCCCCGACACTTGCCTTGCGGCGGCAGCACCAGCAGCCATGTCCAGCAAGAGCCCATGTGGTTGCCGGCCCTCTTCTGCTTGCTCACAGCTGAAACAAAGAAGGAGGCCAAGCAGAGCACTGGTGCCGTGGCCACAAGGTGAAGGGGGGGGATGGAGTTCCCCACATGTCCCACACCAGCTTATTTCAGAGCCCCCACAGCAAGGCCACCCACCCCTAACCCTTAATGAAATCACGTTTGACACCCCTAATTTACTGGTAGATTTAAAAGGAATTACAGACAAGACAAGATTAGTGCAAAGAGAAAAGGCTATTCCATTGAAAGGAATCGTGGAGGATTCTCGGGGCAAGAATTTTACGGCTTTCAGCAAAGAGAAGAATTTGGATCTCTGTATGGTCTGAAAATGGCGAGAAGAGTATGGTAACCTCAGTAAACAGGTGGACAAGGGAAATGTTAAGAAGTGCAAGGGTAGATTGGGAGTTGGTCTTACCGTGATATGCCCTTTCTCTGCGTCGTTCCAGGAGTGGCCAAGAATGGATCGAATCGTCTGTTTTCTGTTGAGACTGAGCTGTCTGTTTCTTCTAGCCACGCCTCTTGCCTCCACTTTCCTGCCCCAGTTTTGGTGAGGACAAAACTGTAAAGACAACTCAAACCATCTATGCATTAGTTCCTGGATCACAGGCCAAGCAAAGCAGGGTGGGGCTTGGCCACTCCTGGGACGACGCAGAGAAAGGGCGTATCACGGTAAGACCAATGCCCATTCTCCTGCAAGGTGCCAGGAGTGGCCAAGAATCGGACTTACCAAAGCCTCCCCCTATTCATGGGTGGGAAGCTGCTTGGCCAGAGCCTGAAGCCTCCCCATGAACACGTTGTAACACCCTTTGTCCAAACGATGCCTCAACTGAGGCATAGACATCAACTTTATAATGATGAATAAAGGGTGAAGGGGAAGCCCACGTGGCGGCTCTGCAGATGTCCTCAATAGAGGCCTGAGTAGCCCATGCTGCAGATGTGGCAGCACTGCAGATGCAATGGGCCATAATCCCCCTAGGAGATGGTAAGGCTGATAGGCCATTGCAATGCAAGCCCGCAGCCAACCGTCTATGGTAGATGGGGTCACCTAGGAACCTGTAGATGAGGGATGGAAAGATACAAAAAGAGCTTCTGTCCGGCGAGACTGTGATGTTCTCTTAAGAGCCCTCCTAACATCTAAGGTGTGCCATTGTCGCTCCAGGACATGGGAAGGTCCTGGGCAGAAATCAGGCAAGATGACCTCCTGAGCCCTATGGAACTTAGAGTTCACCTTAGGGATGAATGATGGATCCATCTGGAGCACAACCCTATTAGGATGGAAAATATACAAATCCTGACGTACTGAAAGAGCAGTCAGTTCGGAAATGGCTGGTGGAGGTGATAGCCACCAAAAATGCCACCTTAAATGTTAAGAGGCACAAGCTCACAGTATGCAAAGGTTCGAATGGGGCCGATTGAAGGGCCTGAAGAACTTGAGAGAAATCCCATGTGGGGTAACGATGGATCACTGGAGGTCGGAGGTTAGCAGCTCCCTTAATAAATTGCCTAAGAATAGGTTCATGGGCCAATGGTGTCCTCTTCCCATACCGCAAGACCATGGAGAGCACTGCAACCTGCCTGCGGAGCGTGTTGTGAGACAGACCTTTGTCCAATCCGTCCTGCAAAAATTCTAAAACATGTGAAACTGTAGCAGAGGTGGGGTCGAGATCCCTAGCCCCACACCAGGTGATAAATGCTGACCATGTGGAATCGTAAATATGATTCGTAGAAGGTCTGTGAGAGGCCTGGGCGGTTACAATGACCCTCAAAGAGAACCCACACTTTCTCAGGAGTCCCCGCTCAAGTGCCAGACTGTTAAGTTGAGCCACTGGGGCTCCGGATGTTGCAAGGCACCTTGGCTGAGTAATATCCGCTCCTGAGGAATTCTTCATTGCCGGGAGACTGAGAGGCCCACCAGGTGCGCAAACCACGGGCGCCTGGGCCAGTGCAGGGCAACTAGGAGGAGTTCCGCCCTCTCCTGAATTACCTTCCTGACAAGACCTGGGATCAGTGGAAGAAGTGGAAAGGCATAAAGTAGGCCGCTTGGCCAAGGGCTGCATAAGGCATTGCTCCTCTCCGCCCCTTGTGACGGGAACCTTTTGAAATACCTGGGAAGCTGAGCATTTTGTTGGGAGGCAAACAGGTCCACTACTGGCTGACTGAATCTGATTGTCAGTTCCAGGAAGAGTGTGGGGTGTAACTGCCATTCTGCGTTGTCTATTGTGGACCAGCTGAGGCAATCTTCCTGAGTGTTTGCTACCCCCGCGATATGCTCCGCGTTGAGGGAAAGCAAATGCTTTTCCGCCCACCTCCCCAGGAGCTCCACTTCCGTCATGAGGCTCCTGGAATGAGTGCCTCCTTGACGGTTTATGTGTGCTTTGGCCGTGACATTGTCCGTAAGAACGAGAACATGTTGGTCCTGTACTAAGGTCTTGAAGTGGTGAAGGGCAAGATGTGCCGCCCAAAGCTCCAGCCAATTGATGTTGTGGGTCACGTCTGCTGGGGTCCAGCGGTCCTGAGCCATATGGCCCTGAAGATGAACCCCCCCCCAGCCAAAGAGTCTGGCATCTGATGTTATCGTGATGCGACTGGGCTCCTGGAAGAGACAGCCCTTATCCAGCGCTGGAGACATCCACCACTTGAGGGAGAGCAACACCTCTGGGGGAACACATACCTTAGTCTGAGAGCTGCTGTTGCCTGACCGTTGGTATGGGAGCAGGAACCAGTGAAGGGTTCTTGTGTGCAGCCGAGCCCAAGGCACTATCGAGATGCATGACACAAACATCCCCAACAGTCGTGCTAATAGGGCAATGGGGACCTGACACTCTGCTCTTACCTGTCTGAGCAGGGATGTCAGGTTGTCTTTGCGGTCCTGGGAAAGGAAGACCTGTCCCAGCCTGGTGTCGATTTCCGTCCCCAAGTGTAAGAGTCTCGTGGCAGGAACCAACTGACTCTTTGGAAAGTTCACGGAGAATCCGTGCTATTGTAAAACGGTGACTGTTGTCTGCAACGCCTCCCTGGTTTCCTTGAAGGAGGATGCTTGCACAAGAATGTCGTCCAAATAGTATTGTAGATGAATAGGAATTGATCATAGATAAGCTGCTAATGCTGCCAGAACTTTGGTGAAGGCCCGGGGCGCTGACGCTAGTCTGAAGGGCAAGGCCCTGTATTGGTAGTGAGACTGCTTGAAGCAGAAGCGGAGATACTGATGATATGCCGGGAGGATTGGCACATGGAGGTAAGCCTCTGTAAGGTCGATTGATGCCAGGAAGTCGCCCTCCCGAATTCCCTCTAGGATGGTGGTTAGGGAATTCATTTTGAACCTTTTGTAGACCAGATACAAATTAATTTTTTTAAGATTTAGAATTGCTCTCCATCCCCCCGAAGACTTTGGAACCATAAACAAGGTGGAGTAAAACCCCCGACCCCTCTGGTCCTCCGGAACCGCCTTGATTGCCTGAATTTCCAGCAAATGCTGGATGGCAGCTTCCAAGAGACTTTCTTTTTCCCTGCTTCAGATACCGGACAGCTGAGAAAGTGATTCAGAGGAAGTCCAAGCTGAGGCCGAGCCTCACTGTATTGAGGACCCAGAGGTTGCTCATGATCCTCTCTCATTGAGGCGCAAAAAGAGCCAATTGGCCGCCAATGGGTGCGCTAGGCATGTAGTCATTGTGGTCTACAAAAGGCGCGACCTCCTGCCCCTCGAAAGGACCGTTTGCTCTGGAGGGTCTGCCTAGGCTGGGTGCGAAATCCTGTCCTATCCGTTTGGCAGTCAGAACATTGAGAAAAAGGTCACTGAGACTGTTGAAAAGAAGAGCTGAATCAGGCTGATATGAAGACCTGTGATAATAAGGAGCCGTGCGCCTCTCACTCTTCTTAAGGGAGAATGGCAGGATCTTCCTCTTGTCCTTATTCTCAACTAATACAGGCTCCAGAGCCTCCCCGAAGAGGGAACCCACTGTACAAGGGGCCGAGGCCAACCACCATTTGGACTTGGCATCCGCCTGCCAATTGCAGAGCCAGAGCATCCTCCTTGATGTGATGGAGGAGGCCAAAGATCGAGAAGCATATTTAGCCGCAGCTAATGTTGCATCTGCAGAAAATTGTGTTGCTGCAATCAATTTATTCAAGTCCTGGTGGAGCCTGGTTTCACTGGGTGGAACCCTCTGTTGCATCTGCTGGAACCAAAGTAACGAAGTGCGATTATAAAATGAGGCTGCAGATACGGTCTTAATCGTCCAGGCTGAGGACTGGTGTGCCTTGTGCAATGACAATCCCACTTTTTTATCCTCTGGTTTCAGCCCCTCCACTATATTGCCAGATACCAATGAGGGGGAGACAAGAGATGCCACTGGAGAATCTACTGTGGGCAAAAGCAGTTGGTTTTCCAATGCTGGTGCCAGCTGGTAAAACCGACGGTCAAGACCGCCTGGTGTTGGGAAGGATGCTGGTAGCGCCCATTGGTGTTGTACCACATCAATGAACAACTGTGGTGCCGGAATATCCTCCTGTACAGTGACCGGCTTGGAGAAAAGGAGGTCACTGGGATTTGTGGGTCCTGGTGAGCTAAGAGAGGGGTCTAACCCCATCCCTGCTGTCACACGTGCCTTGTGCAGAAGAGATTTAAACATGGCAGGAGGAAAGAGGTCGGAAAAGGCCGGCACATTGGGTGTTAATCCTTCATCCTCTGATAAATCCACCACTCCTTGACTCCCTTCTTGTATAAGTGAATCTTCACCATTAGAAAATTCATCCTGCGAGTGGGACTCCTGCCTGTAAGACAGGTCTCTTGCCAAATGCTCTCCATGGGAAGGCTGGTGAGAGCCTCAACTGGAGAGGGTACAGGCCTGGGAATATTGCTCAATTTATCCGCAATTGCCTGAGAAACAGTTTGCGCAATGAGCAATTTGAGAACAGTAGGTAAATCAGAAGTATAGGTCTCACCTTGTCTCAAACCAGCTGCAGCCGGTGTGAAGGTGGCTGACACTTCTCTTCGAGGAGGTGAATGTTGAGTAGTAGCAGCAGCGATAGGAGCAGCCGCAGAAGCTGGGCAGAAAACAGAAACTCACACAAGAGAATCATTAGTATTAGGAGACAAGTTAAAGAAAGCCTCACTTGCACCCTCTGGTGACAAGGGTGGAGCAATTACAGGCTGATTAGTCAGCAATCTCTCAGAGGAAGAAGAGGAAGAAGCTGACCGAGAAGTACCCTATTCAGCCCTAGCATGGGTGTATTGGGATTGATCTTTCTCTGCTCTGTGAAATTGTTTTTCCAGAGCCTTATGTCTTCTGCTGGCATCTTTTTCAGAAGCTTTGGAATATGTTTGCTTCCCTTGGGCCCGTTAGGGAGTGGCCTCTGGAAGCATTGCAACATTAGTTGCCAGATTCGAATTACTGGAACCTTGCTTCTTGACTCTATGCCAAGTAGCTCTTCCCTCCATTTTGCAAATTGAAAAATGCAGCCGTTACAAACTGTTTGCAGACTCCTGTAGCCCAAAACCTCCTGCAATCAGTATACCTAGCCGAGACCAGGCAGGGACTTAAAGCCAATCAGGCTAGCAGGGAATTCTGAATGTGCCTAGCCGAGACTAAGCAGGGACTCCAATGGCCTCCACTGAGGCTGTAGCTCTTAGGTATGCCCAGCAGCCGCTGGGTAGGGACTCCACGCCTCTCTTGAGGCCACTGCCACTGAGTATGCCTAGCCAAAACTAGGCAGGGACTCCCTCTCACTCCATCGAGGAAAATGGGCCCTCAAGGACCGTAAAGTCCTTAAAGCAGCAGCTTTAAAAGCCAGCCTCTAATTCTTAAAGGAAGGCAGAAAAATAGAAAAGGAGAAAACTTTTTATAAAGCTCACGATCCTGAAGATCAGAAGTGACCAGGAATGTTTTGAAATGTCTCGTTCAGGTTAAGACCTAGACGAAACTGGGGCAGGAAAGTGGAGGCAGGAGGCGTGGCTAAAAGAAACAGACAGCTCGGTCTCAACAGGAAATAGACGATTTAACCCATTCTTGGCCACTCCTGGGATCTTGCAGGAGAACAGGTCGGCAACTGTTATTTCCTGAACTGTAAAGCAACATCTGTGAATGGATTGCTGATAGGAGGGCAAAGGCTTTGGTTGTGCGCAGGGCTGATATTCAAGCATATGCCCTTGCAATGGCACCAGTGGTGGGCTGCTCCCGGTTCTGTCTGGTTCTTGAGAACTGGTAGTAAAAGCAGCAAGAGGCTCCGCCCACCTGCCCGGATGGCATAATGGATTATCTTTCCCGTTGCAAACCGGTAGTAAAGATAAGTAGAACCAAACCCTGAATGGCACCACAGTTAGAAATATCCCCAGAATAATTCAAAGAGCCTGAGTGGCGTAGGAGGCTAATGCCTCCTACTAAGGCAGCATTTAACATCCAGCTGCCTGCAATTACTGTGAGTTCAATTCTCACCAGGCTCAAGGTTGACTCAGCCTTCCATCCTTTCTAAGGTGGGTAAAATGAGGACCCGGTTGTGGGGGCAATAAGCTGACTTTGTATAAAAATATACAAAAGTATGAAGGCTATTGCTTAATGCATTGTAAGCCGCCCTGAGTCTCCGGAGAAGGGCGGCATATAAATAAAATAAAATTTAAAAAAAAGAAAAGCATCACAACACTGGCTTCATTGATATGAACTGTCTCTAAGATGATTGACAACACTGTTTAAGATGAAAGATACTATACTTATTAAATGTGCACTTGCATTCAAGTCCTTTGTTGATGGCATTGACTTTTCTTTCTTTTTTTTTAATTTTAAAAACAAAACTTTATTCATTGTTAAAAACATTTAAAACATACAAGTTTCTCTTAATCAAGAGACAAATTTACATATACAGTACACAACTTTACCTACTAATTAATTTCCATTATTATATATATCTATATACATATATACCGACATACCGTGGCATATTTCATTTTCTATTCCTCTGACAGTGCTGTTTTTGATTGTGTTAATTTCTTCTAAATTTCGTCTCTAACCATTTCCCTTTCTCTGGTTTATCCATTGATACCATCTATTCCATATTGTACAATATTTTGAGTCCTTCTTGTCCTGTAACTCTAAAGTTAGTTTGTCCATTTCTGCGCATGTGTATATTTTTTGTATTAACTCCTGATCAGTTGGCATTCGATCTATTTTCCAAAGGTGTGCTAATGCTAATCTAGCCGCCGTAATTATGTGAAGTATTAAATATTTTATATCATTTCTAATATTCTTTTTGATCATGCCTAATAAAAAAATTTCGGGTTCTAATTCAATTTCGTAATCTGTTATTTCAATTATCCATGTTTTTATCTTATTCCAATATTTCTTAATTACTGGGCAGAGCCACCAAGCATGGTAAAAAGTTCCTTGTGCTTTTTTACATTTCCAGCAGGTCGGATTTACGTTCAGGTACATTTTCGCTAATCTTGCGGGGCCAGATGCTATCGATATCACATCTTATAGTGATTTTCTTTGTAGGCCACCGATTTTGACATGCTATAGTTATTTTCCCACGCTGTAGTTATTTTCCCACGCTCTTTCCCATTCTTCCAGCTGTATGCTGTGGCCAATGTTCCTCGCCCACACTATCATCTGCCCTTTAACCAATTCTTCTGCCAAATCATATTCAAGTAGATATTTATATATTTTTGAAATTAATTTCCCTTCTTTAGATTCTAATAATTTGTCTAATCGATTTTGTTTTATGTCTATTCCTCCCTCCTCCTGATCCTTCCTGTGTCTTGTTTTTATTTGTGAGTAGGGCCACCAGTCTATTGCTATTCCTTGTTCTTTTAGTTCTTCCCTAGTTTTTAATTTTCCCTGCATATCCAATATTTCTCTATATCTTAATATTTTTTGTTTTGATAGTATATTGGGGTGAGTAATTGCTTCAATTGTTGATAACCAGCCGGGGATTTTGATGTAGTATTTATGTTGAATTTGTTGCCATGTATTGATTAAAGATTTCCTAATAGTGTGGTTATTAAAATGTTTATATATTTTATTTCCAGAATTCCAAATAAGAGCGTGCCATCCCTTCATTAGGTCATGTCCTTCCAGATTTAACAGTCTTTGATTATCCAGGGTTATCCATTCCTTAATCCATAATAAGCTTGCAGCCTTATAATATTTTTGCCATGCCGGGAAACCAAATCCGCCTCTAATTTTATCGTTTTGTAATATATTCAATTTTATTCTTGAAAAAAAAAATCAAGAAAAAATCAAGAAAAAAAAGGCATTGACTTTGACTATGGGCCAAGGATCTCAAACGACAATTGATCAGAGGGGTGCCTCGTCAATTTACATTCCCTACACTGGTTATGAAAGTGCATGTGTCACTTGTATTTTGGCAATTCGTCTGGATGGAAACAAAGCCCCACCTCTAATCATCACTAAGGACAAGAAAGATAAGATTGAATGTTTCAGGCATTTATATTCTTGAAACCAAAAAAGCCTGGTGCACAAAAGCAGTTAAAAGGAAGTGGGTCGATTTAATACTGCCACTATGTTTTGCAAGGTGGCCAAAGAGGTCTGCTAGTCAGGGATTCAGCCAGCACTCAATGCGCTAAAGACATGAAGAAGTTCCTTGCAGAGAGAAAAATAGATCAAATAATGATTCTGCAGGAATCTATCTCCAGACTCTTGATATTGCAATAAACAAGCCATTCAAGGACCATTTGCACATGGAAATCAATGACTACATTGAAAATAAAATGGAGAAAAATCAGTGTGAAAACTTTGTGAAGCCTAGCCTGCCAGACGTCATGACTTGGATGAAGAATTCATGGGATAAAATCACTGATACCTGTGTTGCCAATGTAATACAAGCAGGCTACATGGACAAGAAGTGCTCATTTAAGGAGACCTCTCTTACTAGTTATGATGTTCCAGAAGATAACATGACTGTATTTGGGGGGGGGGGGGGGGGGGAAGGGGTTGGGCATTGGGGTTGCCCGGGGGGGGGGGGGGGGTTAGTGTGAAGTGCGGATAGCCTGGCTGCGGGGGCCCTGAGGTAAGTCAGTGTGGGGCAGATAGGGCGGCTTCACCACCCCCGCCTCACCTCACCCTGCCTCACCGGTGCGTTGTTTGGCCTCCTGCTCCGTTGCGGCTGCAAGGAAGTAGAACTGGGCCAGCAGCCACATGGGGTCCTGCTAGATGGGGCTGCTGGAGCCACAGCCGCAAGGCAAGGCATGTGTCGGGGCGTGGATGGCCTGGCTGCAGAGACCCTCAGGTAAGCCACTTAGTTCCACCACCACCCCCAGTCTCCTGCCCTATTGCAGCCATGAGCAAGCAGAAGTGGGCATACCTTACATGGAAAAAATAAGGCATCCTCTGAAAATAAGCCCGAGTGTTTATTTTGGAGCCCCCAAAAATATAAGACCGGGTCTTATTTTCGGGGGGGGGGGGGGGGTAGCAGCATTAAGCCCATTAAGCTTCCACATTGCAGTTTTAATTTAAAAGTGGAAGGAGGGTCCCCCCCCCCAAATTTTGACAACATAATCTCCACAAACTGGCAAGAACGGAGAGCTGTGTGAATCCCAGGAGCTATCTAGATCTCTTCTAACTAAGGACACCAGGAATTGAGACCTGCGATATGCAATCAATATACTGTGTTTTCCCTTTACATTTTAATCTGGCTAATGGCAATCCAGGCTTGTTTAATGCTGGGGGATGGTTGGAAACGGCTGCAACATTCTGCAAGTTTGGACTGCTATAGGATAGCATCATTATTCTTAGCCATGAAAGCAGCAAGGAAGAATTCTAAACAGAGCTACAGTGGGCATATTATTAGGAGCAGCGGGGACTCTTATCAACCAGTGGGCCAAAAAACCTCTCATACTCTCATTACCTGTCTGCCTTTCAGAATATGCTTGGGCACTGGAACTTTAATTTCCAGGTCACTATAGTCCTGAGACCAAGTGTAGTTCTCTCGCACAGCTCCATTATAACTGTCAGGATTTGCCTGGAATTGTTCCTGTTTCCTAAGGAAAAACAGAAAAGAATGAATGTCAATTGGATCGACATAAGAACATGAATAACCCTTATAAGGAATATACCAGTTCTAGGAGGGCCTCAGTCCACCTTTACCAAAACCTTTCCCAAGATGCAGCTTTTGCTCCTATTATCATGTTTAGATGACGATTTACATTCAGCCTTCTGCATACCTGAAACATTATTGGTTTTTAATTCTCAGTATTATTAGGCAGCAGAATTATACTGGCTACAGACAGAGATTCAAAACTTTATTCTAATATCCAACATCCAAGGTGAAGAAGCCAGTCTACAGCAAGTTCCATTAAGGCTGGCTGATGTGCCAGCTTAAAATGAACTTTGGAACTTTCCCAGAAATAAGACAAGTTTTGATCCTCTTTTGTGGCAGAAAGCAACAAATAACAGAAATTGATTATGCTAGACAAGAATAACTGTCTTTATTCAGAAGGTGGCTATGTCTCTTTAGGTTATTCAACTTCATTATCTTCCCCTCCCCACCCCCTCTACATACAGAAATCTTGTCTAGTTCTGGGCAGCCTCCAAGACAAAAGGAAAAGTTAAAAATAGCATAACAAAAGGGTAATGCAGTCAAGACTTAGTAACATGGGAGATAAATCTGTTCTTCCCTAAAGGCAGAATCATAACATGGGGACAGGATGAGACAATGGAACCCCCCAAACCACAAAAATTTTGACTGGAAAACTAACTTTCCCCTCAGTTTTTGTTTTTCTTTTTCCTGTGTTTGACATTTGTATTTAATTCTACTATTTAAATTTGCTGAATTATCAGCAAAGATAATACTTGGTCCTGCCTTTTCTGAGTCATTGGAAAATCCAGGCACACTTTCCTTGGTCTGGGGTCATCCAGGGCAGCGATACAGAAGTAGCCTTGGCTTCCTGTAATGGATTTGTGAGAACATTCTTGAGGAATAGAGTGAAGAGATGCTACCTAGGGACAGAATGGGATAACTTACTGCAGGACAACTCACCATGGCCAACTTGACGTGGGACAACTTGCTGAGGGACAATTCATTATTTAAAATAATTTTAAAAATAATTTAAATTTTTGTCATTCACATTTCATTTTGTCCCTCCTTTGGCATCCTTTCTTTAATAATTTGAAATTTCTTCAATTCTTCAATATTAATGCAACTCTTGTCCCGCAGCAAGTTTTCCTGCAGTTAGTTGGCCATGGTGAGTTGTCACAGACCTGCCTAGGGAATGGCTGGATAAGAGAAGGCAAAGCCCGCAGCTGCATAAAGGTGCAGAGAAAAAGTCTTAGAAGGGACTCCCTTCCTTAAGCTCTCAGGCTAAAAGGGAGATGGTGGCAAATTTGTACTTTCAGACTTGCAAGATTGACGTCAGTGTTTACAGGTAGATCAGACAGGAAACATGACCAGGTGCGCTAATTCTATTTTATTGTAAGGCTACATTAACAGAAAAGTCTGAAAGTATAAAATTCACTAAGAGAAGTATATAACCACTTTTCAGCTTACCAAAACTAAAATGTCAAACATTTTGAAAAGAAATTAGCTTGGTTATTGCAAAAGAACTGTGGGTGTTGAACTGCTCAGAAAAAAAAATAAGCCACTTACATAAATTATACCTGAGCACTATTTAAAGTGGGAATTTCCTTTTGTTTCTGTCTAGCTACAGGGATCTGTGTGATTATACGTCAATTCTCACTGGAAACCAAATATAAGTTAGTGCATCTGTTTATTATCCTATTACATATTTTAATGAAAAATATTACATTTACATCTCACAGGTTCTCAAGTGGTCTCCAAATTAAGGGACAGAGCAGAGTTTAGATACCAAGTAATGTTTGCATGCAGACTTTCATGTATATCCAGTGAGGAGAATTTGTGAAATATCAGAGAAACAAAGTGAGGGAAATGGCGCAAAACACTAAAAAAAAAGGCAAGTAAAATGTTATCAGATTATAAGTATTAAAAATAATCTTAGTCACTGCAGATTTATTGTGAATAAAAAAATCAATGTCCATAGAATAACATTTCAAATAAAATTGAATATTAAAGTAATACTGATGTGCAAAATGTATTAGATAGAAGGCACAATAGTGTGTATATTAATATATATTGTTAGTCCATGTATGATATGTCCTATGCTTAATAAAAAAAACAATAGTGTCCATTTTTAACTACTCCAAAACTACCAAATGGCACCAGGCCAAGGATGGCAAACTCCAGTGGTGGCCAGTACTCTGGATAAAAAACAGCTATGTACTTCAAGATACATTATAATGGAATTAGGTAGAAATACTTTGGTTTAATTCTAGACAGTAGTTAGAACATCAGTTAGAAACAATATCCCATATGTTCACCTTAATGAACTTAGTTCAATATTAAGATCAAATTAACAAGTCCAGCCCAATTTATCTGAAATGTCAAGCAAGTCTTTTGTTTTATTGCTTCTAACAGAAATAAACACAATGGAATTAAAGTTATCATTTAGCCATGTTTGTGCAGAAATACAAACCAGGCAGCCAGATAAACAAGGATCTTAAATAAAGAGAACTGAAATTGTAATGTATAAGAATTAGCTCAATCTTTCAGTCTTTCATAGTAATCACCAAGGACAGGAATTCACATTTATAAATAAATACTAAGCCAGAAGAAATGTTTAGGTATTGCTTACCCCTAAAATGATCAGCATTTCAGGACACTCAATGCTCAAACAGCGGGTTCAAGATGTTCAAACCATCTGCTCCAAACCATTAACTCAGTTAACTTCTGGTGACAGGCTGAAGTTAATATGAAGTGCAAAACTCATAGGTTGCATCTATACTGACCAAATTTAATTGGCTTCTAATGCCCAAGAGGGTTGTTTGTCATAAGAGTAAGTTTATTAAAAATTTATTAAAAATTCAATTCATTTTTCTGTGCTACTGAAAGAACTAGGAATTCAATGTCAAGATTAGGAAAAGAAGGATAACAGCAGAAATGGTCTTTCCAGAATGGTTCAAACACGGTTAGAATACAGTGTGCAATCATAAAAAAAAAAGTAGTTTGAGGAAATTAAAACTATCACAGATTAATCATCATCCCTATGAGGAAAGGCTAAAAAGACCAAGCCCTTTCAGTCAAGGGGCAATCAAATAAATGGGGGAGGTGGGGGGTATTTTCCCCTCCTACAGTATTAAAATGAAGGGCCATTCAATTAAATTGACAGATGACAGATCAGAGGGAACCAGCATACGGGGAGTGAAAAGCTTCTAGCATAGAACACAGGTAGCCTTAACTTACAACCACAATTGAGGCCAAAATTTATGTTGCTAAGTTTGACATTTGTTAAGTGAATTTTGCCCCATTGTACAACCTTTCTTACCAGAGTTGTTAAAGAGAATCACGGTTGTTAAGTTAGTAACAGAGTTGTTAAGTGAATCTGGCTTCCCCACTGACTTCGCGTGTGAGAAGGTTGCGAAAGGTGATCCCATGACCCTGGGACACTGCAACTGTCATAAATATGAGTGTGACCATGAGGATGCTGCGATGGTCATGTGAAAAACAGTGACAGTTCATTTGTGACCAAAGTTACAACAGCACTAAAAAATGAGTTATAACCATTTTTCACACTTACAACCGTTGCCATATCCCCATGGTCATGTGTTCAAAATTCACATGCTTGGCAACTGACTCATATTTATGACGATTGCAGTGTCCAGAGGTCATTTGACTCCCTTTTGCGATTTTCTGATAAGCAAAGTCAATGGGGAAGCCAGATTCATTTAACTATTGGGTTATTCATTTAACAACTGCAGTGATTCACTTAACAACTGTGACAAGAAAGGTCATAACATGGAGCAAAATTCACTTAACCAATGCCTCACTTAGAGAGAGAAATTTTGAGTTCAATTGTGGTCATAAATCGAGGACTACCTGTACTCAAGATTAACTAAAAAAGAAAATTAAAAACTTTCTATAAACTTCGCAATTCCTCTTAGTAAGTCTTTTTTTGCTCCAGAAGTAATGACACACTTCTGAACACTGAGAATAACAATAATTTTGATTATGCATTTATATAGCAGCTTCCCAATCTAGTGCTTTTCAGATGATATATTCAGTCGGATGCAAAGTCATGTAAGGTAAATCTAGAAAATGTCAAATTATTTAGCATCTCAAACATGGTTGGTAAGGGAGCTACTGGCTCAAAGGCAGCATTATTCCGATGAAGCAATAGGAGATAACATCTTCAACATGATTTGCTTGTGAGATATCCAGAAGAGTTAAAAAATCTCAGATGGAGACTGAGTTATATTTGTTCTGCAGATGGGTAAGCGACAGAATTAAGAGCTTTTATATATTATCTATGAGACAAGACAAATTGATTATGGTATCTTCTTAACAAGGTTCCTCATGGAGGAAATCATATTCTATACAAAATTATTTCTTCCTCAATCGCTACTACCATCCACACACTTCACTATAGCCAAGATGAAACATCACAATGCAATCTTCTCTTGGAGAACTCTACTAGCACGAGGACAAAATGCATGTACAAGCTTGAGGTCCGCTTTTCAGTTGTGAAATAAAATCTGGCAGATTCACCCTCCCTTTCTGGCTTGCAATAAGTACAGGGAAATATTCCTTGCCAGCATCAAGCCTCAGTAGCCTTGCAAGACAGACAGCTGATCTCTAGCTTTTTCAAAGCTGTCCAAGGCAGAGTGCCAGATTGTGCAGAGTCTCCCACTCTCTTCCTGGCTGGCAGGAAGTATGGAGCATCGGCAACACTGCCGTTCATATTGAGGAATGTGCTCCAATGTGGTTCTTCACCTTTGCTTGTCTAATGCAATTCCAAAAGGGGGGAGAGAGAAAAGGCAAAAGAGAAGTGGGTGACCTGGACCAGAAGCTCTGCTGCTGGCTATCAACATTTATCAAAACAATCAATCAAACAATCACAACAGCAACAACAACAACAAAAGCAGGTTCTGTAATGGTGCAAAAATAAAGAAGGGGCCATAACGGAGTCTACAAAAGTTCTCTTATTGGATCATCACTTCCATGGAGACAGTCGTTATGGCAACACAGAACAAACCTTGCTGATCCCAGCTTCCTAAAATGCTTGGAGATTTCATGAGCCAAACAGATTGGACGACAAATAAAATAGGAAAGCAGAGGGAAGGTATTATGCTTCCAATAAATACAAATCTTTCTCTTTCTCTCTCCCCATTCCCCCCCTAGTAAATATAATTGGACAACAAATAAAACTTCAAGAGCATGAAATTAGTTAATGTTCATATAACTGAATAATAGACAAACTATTATATACTATTATGTTAAACATTGCAGTTTCTCTGCTAAAGGGCTTGTGATAGACCTGTCCTTTGTATTTGCCTGCTCTAGATTTTCAGGGCCAATTCTGATAATTTTGACTTATAAACCCTCAAAGGCCCCCATATCTTATTTTCTGCTATAGAGGGGCTACATTGGATATGCCCACACTCTTTGAAATGAAAAAGAAATTGCAGGAACATCCATGGCTGAAGTAATTAACTTTTATTCCTTCTCAAAAGCTGAAAAGAGAAGGCTTTCTCCTCTGGACAAGGAAGGAAAGAAGGAAGACCATAGAAAACCCAAATGATTCTAGAGCAATTTCTAGAATATCTTAATGAAGAGATCTGGTCTGCCCCACAGGAGCTGCAGATTACCTCCAGGCTCCACACTTATTATTCCATTGGGAAAGAACATTTTTACAAGGCTGAAATATAAATGTCTTCATGGAGGCAACATGGGGTGCTGGATTCATTTGGCCTTTTAAATACATTGTTTTCTGATTCATAAGAAGGACTTTCGCCCTCTTAACTTTTCAGAAGGCCATGAAGACCTGGCTCTTCCCTCAAGCGTTGAGCTAGGATGAGAGCTAGGGAATTGATGGAATGTTGTGGCATCATGATATGGTGTGTGTTGTTTTCCTTGCAGGATGGATTGTTATTATCTTTCTCTTTTTATTGAAGGTTGTGAGCCACTTAGGATTATTATGTATAAATTGGGGAGCCATATAATTCCCATAAATATGATGTACCCCCAAATAGTTTTCAAAGCGAACATTGGCCGAATGTGAATCTTAATTTAAAAATAATGTGATTGATTGTGACTTTTAGACTATGGCATTGGGCAACGCTAAGCAGCAAATTGTATTGACTGGGATCAGATTAAAGAATATTTTTCTAGACTATGATCAGTAGTTAATTTTTAGTTCACCTGAATCTGTATTTTATTTACTGCTATAGACAGTGTTAATGCTGAAATCAGACCTCTTAAAAACAAAACATATACTCAAATTTTATCTTCAGTTTCAGACATTTTGTTCCTCCATAATACAATGTTGATTTTTCAAAGTGGGTTGCATACTTTTCCTGGAACTTACCTGAAAAAAATGATGGACTTAGCAAAAAACAATTCAGGAGGAAAAAATCTATTTTTTTTCTGACCCCTGTTTATCCACATAAGCAGATATCAGCTTGTTGTGCCTCCCCCCCTCCCCCCCCCCCCCCCCGCAGCAATCTGTTCAATACAAAAGCCTTGGCGTTTAGGGAAACTCAAAAGATGGGAGATTCAAAGAAGAAGGGTCACAGCAAACCAAGTTAAGTCCTGGCACTTGAACTATTAACAAAGCTGGGTAGCTAAATGGGAACAGAGCAGTACAATAGTAGCTATAAACCCTGTGGCACTGACATTGTGGGAGACAATAGGGAAAAAATTAGCTTTTAAATAAAGGGATGAGTGTTACTCGTGCTTAGCGGACAGAAGGACCCCGCTATTTTGTCTTGTTCTATTTGCACACGGGTGTATCTCTAGGGGGAAAGTGAAATCATTAAAAACAAGAGCATGAAGAAATCAACTCCTATCAACATCAATGCAGCTGTATGTTATGTATGTATTCCTATTTCTTCTTCTACCAAGGATCTGCAAATAGGCTATTCAATTCACCACTAGAGAGCTTGTTTCTTAACTTAATAGATTTAAGAAGAGTTGCCACACTGTCCCTGAACCTAGAAAAGAATGGGGAAATTTTTCCAGGAGTCTGCTCAGTCTTTACATGTTCAGAGAGTAAATACAATTTCTTGCAGTTTCCTGAATGCTGGTCAAAATCTAAGAAGTGATTCAACAACTACTTCCCTGACATTTGCTTTTGTCTTGAGTGTGGACAATTATCTTCTTTCCTCTGCAGGAAGAAGAACTGGGTAGTGATACATGGAAATACTGGCTGTATATCAAGATTCAACATTAAAATCTGGGGTTTAATTTGCCTGAATGTAATAATGCATAATTTAATATATGATAATATATCTTTGATATATGATAGAAAACATCTAAGAATTCTTATCTAAAAAAATATATGTAATGTTCTCATTTGATACATATTTGATACTTACATACTAAAGTAAAGAAGAGCCGTGGTTGGCATAGTGGTTAGAATTCAGTACTGCAGGCTAAATCTGCCGATTGCCAGCAATTCGATTTTCACTGTTTCAAGCTTGACTCCATCCTTCCGAGGTCGGTAAAAACCAGACTGCTGGGGGCAACATGCAGATTCTGTAAACTGCCTAGAGGGGGCTGTAAAGCACTGTGAAGCGGTATATAAGCTTAAATGTTATTGCTATTGCTATTTCCAAGTGATTGTTCATAATCACGAAAATTTTAGGACTAAGGTGTTCTTTTTTTAAAAAAAGCAACTTAAGTCTTATGTAAAAAAAGGGGGGGGGAGAAAAAGGGGGATGATAGTGACAGAACCGAACATTTGCCTGCTAACTAAGCTATTAACTAACTAAACAAGTACATTTAAACTGACAATAAAATATTCTGTTCTGCTCCATTCCATTCTATTCAGAACTCTGTCACTTGTCGGTGTCACAAAACCTCTCCAAGTGATTATGTGACATCAAGTCATTTTTGGCTCCTAGTGACCGTGTCTATTTTTTCCCCATGACGATCTATCTCTGACTGGCTCTTCCAACAGTGTCTTCACTGCCATTATAACTGAGTCCATCTACCTTGCTGATGATCTTCTACATTCTTCCGCTTTTCTCAGCATTAGAGCTTCTCCTAGTAACCAATACAAAATTATTTTAACCGGAGAGGGCAGAAATGGAATCAGGGGCCTCCTACACATTGTGGCCTTCTCTTGGATTCTAGCATTAGCTTAACAGTTTCCCAGGGCTGAAAAAAGGCCCAAGACTAAGTTACTTTTCAGGATCATCATTTAAATCCAAAGCGACAACTGGGCAATACAGTGAAGATGACACGAAGAATTTACAGGCAACGCTTGCATTGACAGATGAACAGTACTGTGATAATAAGTACCTCAAACAACAAGATTCCCCTCCCAAATTAAATTCAAGACAGGGATGCTATTAAGTATAAAACACCTAGATTTTTTTTTTAACCTGAGGCTATGCCTCCAACAGATAAAAGAAAAGGCCGAAAGGTTCATAGCAATTACTAGCCTACAAAAAATTGTACGAGCTGGAGGAAAAATTTAGTTTCTATGCAAGGCTTTGAGGATGTTTCACCCAATGCTAGGAATAAAAGGGGCAATTACTGTAACTCTATCTTGTCTCTACCAAACTACACACTAATCTGCATGAAGCTCTAAGCGTGGGTCTACATGAAATTCTCCTGCATATACCTACAGGAAAGGTAATGTGTCCGCTGGGTCCCAAAGGTGCCAGCAAAACAAGAAAAACTTTCGGGTTTTTTTTTGAAGACATTTCACTCTTCATCCAAGAAGCTTCTTCAGCTCTGACTGGATGGTGGGGAATGGAAGGATTTATACTCCTTGCAGACAGCTGGCCATTTGCATTCTTTTAGGGAGTCATTAAGGCCAGCTGGAGGTTTATCTGTGTCATCAGAGTCACCTTAATGGTGCAAATGAGCGCGAAGCCTTCTTGAAACTGTTGAAAGGACTGTGTTGTAGACTGGAGATAGATGATGTCATATCCCTCCCCCTTTGTTGAGAGGACTGTTCAATTTTGATACAGTTGGCTTCTTTGACCCCCTCTTTCAAACCAGCAGTCTTCTTTGTCCAAAATCAGGTGACTTTGATAACTCGCTAAAAGAATGCAAATTACCAGCTGTCTGCAAGGAGTATAAATCCTTCCATTCCCCACCATCCAATCAGACCTGAAGAAGCTTCTTGGATGAGAAGTGAAACATCTTCAAAGAAAAACCAGAAAGTCCAGTTGCCTCTTGAAATAAAAGCACCTTTGGGACAACCAGGACCTGGATGACCGAGAATCACCATTGACGTGTCCACTTGATTTTTACCTGATTGAAGAGAGAGATCATACTGCAAATCCCAAAGCGAACCTTGTTCAAATAGGTTCATTTGCCTAGCAGATTTCTCCCGCTTGCGTCCCTCACATCTTTTTTTTTTATCATATTTATATCTGCCCTGGGCTCAAGACTACAAAATGTATGAATGTATATCCTGAGCATCTGGTAAGAATCCTAAGAGTACTTTTCAGTAATCAGAGGAAAAGACAATTTCATCCTTTGCTACTCCATTTTACAGGTAGTCCTTGACTTAGTTTGTTTAGTGACTGTTCAAAGTTACAACAGCACGGAAAAAAGTGACTTATGGCTGTCTTTCATACTTACGACCCTTGTAGCATCCCTATAGTCACATAATCAAAATCTGGATGCTTGGCAACTGGTTCATATTTATGACAGTTGCAGTGTCCCGGGATCATGTGATCCCTTTCTGCGACCTTTTGATCAGCAAATTCAATGGGGAAGCCAGATTCACTTTACAACCATGTTACTAACTTAACAGCTGTAATGATTCACTTAACAATTGTGGCAAGAAAGGTCGTAAAATGGGGCAAAACTCACTTATAAATGTCTGATTTAGCAACAATTATGGGCTCAATTGTGGTTGTAAGTTGAGCATTATTTGTACCTTTCCTCATGCATAATCTATTATCCAAAATTTCACAACAAATACTTTTCTTCTATTTTCTTTATTACAATATGAAAGAATTCCCAAACTTGGGCAGATGACCCTCATAAATAAAACAACCGATTGTGCCGATGCAAAATTGCTGGAATGTTTAGCACCATTTTCTATGATTACATAGATAGAATAATAAAGTTGACTCTGGAAATTGGGATTTTGAACTACATACAACATAGCTTCAGGGTGAAATAGCAAAATAGCATCCCTCCCCAAACAGCTAACCTCAATCTGGCGATATACATTTTGCACAGACATTGCAACTCCCAATTTCCTTATATAGTCCAAAAGGTTATTCTAGCTAGAAATCTGGGAACTGCAGTCCATATATATCCAGAGAACTCCTGGTTGGTGAAGCGGGACTATGTAATGTCACCTTCCAATTTAAACAATCTTTTAAAGTTATATTCTTAAGCAAGTTTCTTTCATTTTTTTTCATTGCTTTTAGGCCAGCAGTGTACAACCTTAGCAACTTAAGACCTGTGGACTTCAACTTTCAGAATTCCCCAGCCAGCCAGCCATCTTGTCTGGGGAATTCTGGGAGTTGAAGTCCACAGGTCTTAAAAGTTGCCAAGACTGAACATCACTGTTTGACACTTCACCTCTAAGCACAGAAATAACTGTACTTATATAAATCTGCCTAAAAAGGTTCTTAATCAGCAGCTAAATTATCTTCTTCTAGTTGTAATTCTTTTCTATTTTATCTCACAGATATCAAAGTACCAAAGCCCACTTACATGCATAAAGCCATGACTGTTTGAAAGGAGATATGTACCACAGAGTAACATGACCATTTGTCTGTTAAGACTCAATTTATTTTGTTTGTTCTAATCTGTTTTCTTCTATGTACGTAGCTAATTACACAGATATGTTATGTATTTGCTAAAGGGACTCTGGTCCATAAAAGCTTAGGTATGTTAAAGTAAACACTGCTGCTCTTTGAAATCTCAGTCACTTTAGAAACAGTGAGCTACAAATTAAAGACATAGAGATGTGCTACTGCCATCTACTGGTAAATAGAAGAATAACCAGGATGGTTATTATTCAGTCATGATCCAGAAAAGAATCACTGGAAAAAGAAAATAAAGGGTCTCTATTCCTCCAGAAGGAGACGGTATAAAGGTTGTATCTTAATGCTATTATCACTGAACATTTTCAATAATATTCCTTTGTGCAACACACAAGAAAAATAACTCATAAAATGAAAACCTCGAACCAAGGAAAAATCACAACATTACTAAGTCGGTTTTTGGCTCAAAACTAGATGCCACATGGTGGTGATCTAATTTAGAAACCTCAACAGAGCCACAAGTCCTAAATCTTGCTGAGATTTCAAGACACTAGTCCTAGAGAACAATCTAATCAAGTTTACAATGAAGTCCTATTTACAATTTTACTGCATTTCAAAATAGAATCTGTAATTGTAGAATTGGAAAGTATTTTTTTTTAATTATCAAAATGAATGAGGAAGCACAGTTTCTTTAGGGGAAGCTTAAGTATTTTCGATTTAATCGTTTTGGGGAGAAGAAATTATAGAAATTGATTACAGTTATACCCCACATAGATTCTCCTATAACAAACAGGATATAAATGCTGCAAAATAAACACATACATTGAGCAAAACTACACCCAGTGTTAACAAAACAGGTGATGTTTTTCCTGCCTCATATTAAGTCATAGTCACCCAACAAAATTAGAAAGGGATTCAATGCAAGTAGTAGTACATAACTGATTTATTAAAATGCTACAAGTTGGCAACTAGCTTTATCTCTTTAAAGAGGAATTAGCTTTGCTCATAGCATGGCACAGAACACACATTGGGAAGAGTTGGTTATAGACAACCTGTGGAATTAAAATTGTTTTCTAAAAGGAAAGAATTGCTGGCTGGCTAGCAAGTTTCCCCTACTAAATCTCATCTCTTATTTACGACCAGTATCCCACTTATCACATTTCTTCTTCATATTGGAGCAACATCAAGGTCAAAAAATCTAATAAATGATGAGATGTTTCCTCAATTATTTCTTAATTGTTCTTCCAAAACAAAGTCTCCTCCACAAGAAAACTGGTGCTTCCACTAAGTACTCCTAGTATGGCCCTTGAGATACTGCCCCTACAGTTACATAAGGTAGATCTCATTAAAAAGTTGGATACACCCAAACAGCCTCCTCATAAATATTAATGAACCTTGCGTTTTAGGAGCATTTCAGCATCAATTAGATCTGGCTGAAGTCCTGCATTTCAGGGTTCCTCTTTCCAACAAATTAAACTCCAGATTAAGACAGCTTTATTGAGCTAGCCAAAGGTTTACAAACCTTATGCAAGCTTCTGAGCTTCTACGAACTCTTTACCCAGTTGATTGAATGACTATTCCCAAAGTACAGGTAGTCCTTCATTTACAACCACAATTGAGCCCAAAATTTCTATTGCTAAGTGAGACATTTGTCAAGTGAGTTTTGTCTCATTTTACGACCTTTCTTGCCACAATTGTTAAGTGAATAACTGCAGTTACTAAGTTAGTAATGTGGTTGTTAAGTGAATCTGGCTTCCCCATTGACTTTGCTTGTCAGGTCACAACAGATGATCACATGACCCTGGGACACTCCAACCGTCATAAATATGAATCAGTTATTAAGTGTCAGAATTTTGATCACATGACCCTGGGGATGCTGAAATAGTCATATGTGGGAAAAATGGTCATAAGTTACTCTTTTCAGTGCCGCTGCAACTTTGAGTCACTAAATGAACTGTTGTAAATTGAGAACTACCTGTAATCTTTTTTTTTAATTAGGACTACCTGTAATCTTTAGCAGCCTTTCCCAACCAAAAATACCCTTCTTTCAAGATAAGCATTCTTGAAACAATCAATTCAAAACTGAGAAAATTTTCCAGAAATTGGCATAAATGCCAACCTATGTTACACAACCAACTAGGTCAGACCTATAAAGCACATGGGTAGGGCTATTTACCAGTACTAACATGTCCTACATACAGGAGAGCACCATATTTGCACCAACTCTTTTATATGTTTAAAACGATCACTTTAAATCAATAAAAGTCCTGGACAGAAGAAATACACGTCTTTTACCCAACTTTCAAGTTGGACTAATGAGAGTTACTAGAGTTATTTATGGTAGGGTTTGCAGCAAGAGACCTTTTCTGATATCGAAGGAATTAAAATGCAAGTAGGCAAAGCAGCTCCAGGAGATCCCTGACAGGATACTGAAGTTTACTTCTTTTAAGAAATTAAGGCTAAAAGCAGAAAGACTTGCTGTGTTCAGGAAGCAATACTTGGGAACTTAATGGAGCACACAATGGCTACATGCAAAAGCTGTTGGGGAGAGTTGTGCAGAATATATTGGAAGGAAAATAAGCTTTGAATGCCTAAGGAAGACATGTATTTTCTGCCAGCTCTGATTTCAAGGCAAGCCTTTTCAAGCCTAGACAAAACTAAAGCGTGCACAACAGGAAGTAACTTGAATTAACCCCTTCCAAAGCCACAATACTGCAACAGGACTGGGGCTCTTCTGGTGAGGATTCTAGAAGTTTCTCCATTTTAATAAGTATCAATTGTAGGCAAAGAAGTGATTTTTATTTACTTTATACTTTGTCCTCTTGCTTACAGCCAAAATGGATGTTGCTTACCTGAACGTCCCATTTATGCTCACTGCGAAGACATTCCTCTGTCTGGGCTATCCACTCTCTGATTCGTTCTACTGAGTGCCAATCATTCCCTCTGAAGCTGGTCTCGCTGTCCTTCCTGTTTCCCAGCAATCTTTTTCGCGAAGGAGATCCATGCAGACAAGATGATGCCCCAACGTCGAACTTCCTAGAAGGACACCAGCTGCAGAGGGAGACAAAGGAAATCTCACCCAAGGCCAGGCGAGGCGAGATCACGGGCGGGCCGGAATGTCTTCGCAGCGAGCATAAATGGGACGTTCAGGTAAGCAATGTCCAATTTCCTGACTCGCTGCTCAAACATTCCTCTGTCTGGGATATACCTAAGCTTAAGACCTCCGGGTGGGAATCGAAGCCTCCTCCCAGCCATGGGTAGGAATTACCGCTTGCAAAACACGTCTGCCGAAGGCAGCATCAGCTGAGGCATAAACATCTAATCAATAATGCCTACCAAAGGAAGAAATCGAGGACCAAGTGGCTGCACGACAAATGTCATCAATTGACGCCTGAGTGGCCCAGGCTGCCGAGGTAGTGGCACTGCGTGTTGAATGTGGGAGAATACGACCTGGAACAGGATCACCCCGCAATTCATAAGCCTTAGAAATACATGCCTTGAGCCATCTGCCCACTGTCGCAGACGAAACTTTCAGTCCCAGGGAAGAAGGCAGGAACGACACAAGAAGAACCTTAGTCTTACGAAGGGATGCCATTCTATTGATATATCTCTTCAATGCCCGATGAACATCTAGGGTGTGCCAGCGCTTCTCCAATGGATGTCTAGGATCCAGACAGAAATTTGGAAGGACGACATCCTGCATCCGGTGAAATTGAGAGTTAATTTTTGGAATGAACGCTGGGTCCAATCTCAGAACTACACAGTCAGGATGAATTATGCAGAGATCACGCCTGATGGAAAAGGCCGCAATCTCGGAAACACAACGAGCAGAAGTAATCGCCAGCAAAAAGGCCACTTTCAAGGTGAGGTAACGGAGAGAAACCGTGCTGAGTGGTTCAAATGGAGCAGATGTCAAAGCCTGTAGAACCAGGGTGAGATCCCAGGTGGGATACCGGTGAACCACTGGAGGTCGGAGATTTGATGCGCCAAGTAGAAATGACTTGATTCGCGGATCCTGAGACAAGGATTGCTGGTTATCCCCTGACAGAACCGTAGCCAAGGCTGCCACCTGCCTACGGAGAGTAGAAGTAGCCAGACCTCTGGCAAACCCGGCATGAAGAAATTGCAAGACATCTGGTACAGTTGCTGACGTCGGATCCACATGATGACATGCGCACCACTCTGCGAAAGTCCGCCAAGATGCATTGTAGATATGGACCGTCGACGGTTGTCTGGCTGCTTGGATGACCGAAATTACCTCACTAGACAGGTGACCCTTAGTCAGACGTATCCTCTCAAGCGCCAGACAGTCAACTGCAGCCATTCTGGCTCTGGATGTCGGACGGCACCTTGAAACAGAGAGATCCGGCTGGACGGAATCCTCCACGGATCCTCGATGGACAGAGACAGAAGATCGGCGAACTATGCCCGCCGGGACCAATGAGGAGCCACCAGAAGAAGGTCCGCCTGCTTCTTGATCAGCTTTCAAATGACCATGGGGATGATCGGAACGGGGGGGAAGGCGTAGAGGAGACCCCGAGGCCACAGGGATCGAAGAACATCGTGACCTTCTGCACCGTGCATTGGAAAGCAGGAGAAGAACCTCAGCAGTTGAGTGTTGCTCGGTGTTGCAAACAGGTCTATTACCGGTGTCCCGAATCAGCGAGAGAGCTCCTGAAAAAGATGAGGATCCAACCTCCATTCCAACTGATTCAACTGACCCCGGCTGAGCCAATCCACTTCCTGATTCAGCTTGCCCGAAATGTGTTCGGCCTTCAGGGACAAGACATGACGCTTGTCCCACGACATCAATCGTTCCGTCTCCTCCATCAACAACAAGGATCGGGTGCCCCCCTGACGATTGATGTGGGCTTTCGTGGTGGTGTTGTCAGTCAATATGGGAATGTGTCTGTGGAGGACAAGAGATGAAAGTGAACTAACACTAGACGTACCGCCCACAGCTCCAACCAGTTGATGCTGTGGAGAGATTCTGCCATGGATCAGGTGCCCTGTGCAAGCTGAGATTGAAGATGGGCTCCCCATCCATGAAGACTGGCATCTGTGGTCAAGATGATCCACTCCTGCTCCAAGAAGAGGGAGCCCTGCCCGAGAGCTGGAGAAAGCCACCAACGGAGTGAGAGGCGAACAGGAGCCGGCACCTTGACTTTGGAGAGAAATTCCTTGACGCTGAAATGGAAGAAGGAACCACTGTAGGCGGCGCAGGTGGAAACGGGCCCACGGCACTATGCCAATGCAGGAAATGAACTTCCCGAGGAGCTGGGATAGAAGAAGCAGGGGCGCCTTCTTGATTGTCAAAACCTGTGTGACGAGTTCTTGAATGCTGGCCTGACAGTCGGGAGACAGGTACACCCGACCGTGAACAGAGTCTATGACTGCTCCCAGGTGCAAGATCCTGGTTGTGGGGCACAAGTGGCTCTTGTCCAGATTCAGCGTGAACCTGTGACTTTGTAAGAGTCTGAATGACACGGTGTCTGTCCAAGTCCGTGTGTGATGTTGAAGATGATAGAATCAAAATGTCGTCTAGATAATAAACCAGGCGAACCGGCACCTCCCGGAGAGACACTGCTAGAGCTGCCAGAATCTTTGTGAAGGTCCTCGGCGCCAACGAGAGACCAAACGGCATTGCTCTGTACTGAAAATGGTCGTTGGCAAAGGCGAATCTCAGGAATCATCTGTGTGCCGGGTGAACGGGAACATGAAGATAAGCCTCCTTCAAGTCTATCAACTGCATGAAGTCTCCCTGCCTGATGCATCCCAGAAGCAATTTGAGGGAATGCATCTTGAAGCGGCGATATACTAAAAGAGTGTTGAGGCGTTTCAAGTTGAGAATTCCTCTCCAACTCCCTGAACATTTCGGAACTAGAAAAAGCGTTGAGTAGAATCCGGTCCCGGCCTGGTCCTCCAGAACCCGCTGTATAGCATCTATTTGTAGAAGATGTTGAATTTCCAAGTCCAATAGTCGATGCTTGGCCGGTTGAGAGGGCATTGTAAGAAGTTCAGGGGGTTGGAAAGAAACTCCAACTACAGGCTGTCGGAGACTGTGCAGAGGATCCATGCATCCAATGTGGTGTCTTCCCATTGGTGGTAGAAGGATTGCAGCTTCCCTCCAATGGGAATCCGGGGCCGTGAGTCACTTGCCCTGGCGAGAATAGTGGGAGGAAGATGCCCTGAAGAGTTGGCGGAAACTGGACTGGTGTCTACCACAGTTTCAAAAGGAAGCCCAATCAGAAGCTGGCTGGCAGGAGTAAGATGTGGAACGCTGGTAAGAGGAACCGCCGGTTTCCTGGTCAGCACGAAAGAACTGCCTCTGGTAAGGTGAAAATCTTCTATCAGGGCATCTGATTACAGAAGGCAAAACCTTCTTCTTGTCTCTGTTCTCCACTAGGACAGAGTCAAGGGATGCCCCGAAGAGAGAAGGACTCTTATAAGGTGCCGCAGTGACGCCATTTCGACTTCATGTCAGCACGTCAATTACGAAGCCACAGGAGGCGACGAGACGAGACAGTGGATGCCAACGCACGGGAAGCAAACTTGGCTGTGTCCAGAGAGGCGTCGGCCAAATATTCAGCTCCTGCTACAAGTTTGGCGACATCCTGTTGCAAACGAGCATTTTCTGGAGGCAGTCTATCTCATAACTGATGGAGCCACATCAGTGACGCTCTATTGAAAAAAGAAGCCGAGGTTGCCGTTCGAATGGCCCAGGCCCCAGCCTGGTGAGTTTTTCGAAAGGCCATCTCCGCTCTCTTATCCTCAAATTTTAAACCATCACCAAACTCTCCGACGAGAACTGAAGATGAAGTAAGGCCGGCCACAGGTTCATCTACGGTTGGTAGTTGCAGTAAGGCGTCAAGCTCCGGAGCTGAACAATAGAGCTTCTTGTCAAAGGAATTCGGTCCATTGAGTGAAGTGGGATGCTCCCACGGCTTCTGGATGACCTGAGCAAAGAGATCTGAGCAAGGCACAAAATTACAATCGATTTTAGGTAAGAGAAACAAATCATCACTAATGTTAGTCTGAGTTTGAGATGTAGATGGCTGGTCAGGGCCTTCCCCCATATTGGTAGCAGCTTTAGCTTTACGTAATAGCTGCTTGAACAAAGATGGTTTAAACAAGCCTGGAAAAGCTGGTTTGTCCGGTAACTCTTCTTCATCCCCTGACAACTCGAAATCATCTAGAAATTCCTCCTCCTGAGCCTGCTCCACCATGTGCTCATATGAAGCAGAGGAAGGCGTATGCTGCACCTGAGCCATTGGTAACTGACCAGGGATATTAGTGCTGCACTCAGGGGGAAGCATATATCCAGTCTGTTGCAAGCCAACCTGGAAAATACGAGAAATAGCTTGAGACACCAATGAATTAAAGTCCATAAATTGAGAGGGCACCTGACCCTCCTTGGCTCGAAGCCCGGCAGCCGTAGGTGTGAAAGTGGCTTCCGGCACAGGACGAGGCAGAGGAGAAGGATGACTATCTGCAACAGAAGTACATAGTCGTGAATGTTCCATGGGCAGGGGAACTGCACCTTGAGAATCTGGAACCATCTCGCAGTGAGAGCCATCACCTTGGTCAACCTCAGGAGAAGCAACCTGCTTGGACCTGCCCTGGTCCCCAGAAGCCTGCACAATAATCTCAGGAGTAAGAGGTACTTGAGCTTCTTTTTGTGCTTTAGAGAAACAGCGTTCTAGAGCGTTGTGCCGCCTCAGAACATATTTATCAGTGACAGGCGTGGGTTTGGCTTTAGAGGTCTTAGATTTCTTCCCTTTGGACCCTCTTGAAGAGGGAGTAGGGCTAGGGGCTGGATCCTGCTCCAGATCAGAGGACAGTTCCACATCAGACATATCGAGAATGTAAGAGTAAACACACTCTCTCTCTCTCTATATATATATATAAGATAGATAGAAATAATCCAAAGGATATAGAAAGGTTGTATATACAATTGAGTCTCAGTCCTCCTTTTCTTCTATCCTCCTTTCTCCTCTTTTTTCTTTCTTTTTTTTATATAAAAGGTAATAAAATTTTATATGCAATCAATCCAGACAAATATAAATACAACAATAACTGCAGCTAAGGCTCCTTTTTTTTAAAAAAAAATAATAATTAATGAATTAGAAAATGAATTAGAAAATTGACCAGAAGAAGAATAACAATTAGGTGCAATACTTTCCTTTCCTGAGCACCTTCGCAATAAATTGCAGATAAGTAGTAGACAGGTAAAGCGGACAACGTCCCAACCTGCAGACTGATTCAATGAAAAATGATCCCCCACTGCAGCCAAAGGCAAAAAAACGTGCCAAACGAAACCAAAATGGCGGCTCCAGAATGGCGGCTGTGAGCCTTTCCGCACACCACACAGTTCAGGCAATCGAGAAAAGGCTCAAAGAAATGTCCGCAATAAGTGGGGACGGGATCCCGCAGCCTCCATGAGGCGCTTCCCGGTTTAAAGAGTATGCCAGCCAGCAGGGACTCTACGGCTGCTTTAAACGTTGGTGAGGGCTACGAGGCGAGACTATATTGCTACGCCAGCAATGCTACACCCACGGCCAACAAATCGCTGAGTAATAGTGCTATCGGCAGAGGCAGCCGAAGCTAAAGGCAGAGAAAACTGCCGAGTGGCGATCGGAGCCCCGAAACACCTACTCACAAGCCCAGCCGATAAAAAAGAACTCCCACGTTGCGCAACCCTCACAGATGGAAAAGGAATCAATTCTTTCAGTTAGTAAATGAACTAGACAAGCCAAAAAATAGTAGAGAAAGGCACTCGAGTTCTGAAACCATCAACTGAGTGAAAAAGACTGCTGGGAAACAGGAAGGACAGCGAGACCAGCTTCAGAGGGAATGATTGGTACTCAGTAGAACGAATCAGAGAGTGGATAGCCCAGACAGAGGAATGTCTGAGCAGCGACTCAGGAAATGTGTCTCAGTTAAGTAAAGCAGCCAGCAGGGGAAATATCAATGTAAATTCAACCTATGCTTCAGATGGTTTTCATGTCCTCATTCCCAACTCCCAAACCAAACAACATAACATGAGATAAAAGACACGATTACAGTTGCATTTTGAAATCTGCATCTGGCTAAAGATCTATCCTTTGACAAGTGAAAAAGCTGGTTGTGATTCTGCAGCAACTGTAAAGGTCTCATGATTACAAATGTAACATAAGAGCAACTGACAAAATAATCCACAAAAAATGGTAGACAGGTTCCAAATTGTCATACAATTGCATTTTATTGAGACAAGTGAAATATCTAAGTCTGTTGACAGATTCTTTGGGGCAATGGGGTCTATCCTACAAAGTCCCAACCCTACAACATTTACAGACTGAAATTCACACACAACATTTAAAAGCATAATGAACCATGGTTCTACGCCCAAAGAAAATCAGGAGCATGCCTATTTCAACAACACAACATGAAAAATGTGTTACAGAAATATGCCTTGCCATCTTGTTCCTAGCAGATGAGCGTGGAAGACTTAATAAGAAGAACTAAGCAAAAGTCACAGAAAAAGTATACCCTCATACCGTGTGTTCCTTCCAACACCACAAAATGGGAAGAATTAAACAGAATTGATTCTCTTCAATCTGAGAACCTACAAGACTAGAACTATGTCCTTGAATTCAAGTAATCATACTGGGGAGGGGGGGGAGATGGGGACCATTAAGTTCTGGGTCACAGAAAACTTCAAGGCAGATAAATCTTTGGGGAACCAACCAAGTCATAAATAGGTCTCACAGGTGTATTAATTCTACTCTACTAATGTAACCTACTTTTGCTCAATCTATCAACTCCTCCTTATTCTTTCCTGCCACAGAGAAGAGCTCAAATGAGCTCTACTTGCAAACAATCCCTTGTGGTTATAATGATGATTGCCATCATTAGCCCTGGCTTGCCTTCAGAGACATCTACTACTTCTACCATGTCCCATTTAGTGCTGCAATTTTATTTTTTATTTCCAAGAACTTCAAGTGAGTCTTGTACTTCCAACTCTTCCAATGGGAGAAGGAAAGAGTATCTATGTTTGCTGCTTTGAATGTAAAAAAAATTCCAATAAATATGAAGGTCATGTGGAATAGATAACTGATTGATTTAAAAGGGGGGAGGGAAGTTAGCTGCTACAGTTTCAGAGTCTATGTTTGGCAAGCAACTCTTCTCTTTCATTGTTTCAAACCAATAAATAATGTTTGACTCCTGGACAGGTTGATGAAAAAGCAATAACAGCAAGAAAATCTTGGGAAACTTCAACTTCTGTTTAAAAATATTTTCAATTTAATGCCAAGTAAGTTCCGATTTTCTAAATTAAATACAAATTTATTCTACTATTTATTCAATTTTCTATCAAAGACTTCCTCACAATCTATTAATTCCAGGCCAGAACTCTTTATCAGGTAAAGGGCTTTCTTCCCAAGTGTTGGCTATGCCAACAAAAAGAACAAGTGGATGAATGCAGCTATGTATATTAAAAAGAAAAGAAAAGAATTTAGAATCCGTGTCAAGGAACATAAATAGAAATAAGAAGGCAGGAAGCTCAGCGCACATGCAACTTTATTTTAAATACTGCCAGGCAAATGTATGCAGAATCAAGTCTGTAAGTGGGCTAAATGAGAAGGCGGGCACTCAAAATAAAAAGCAGATGAGCTCAGACATAGAGAATGAAGAGAACTACTTGTCAAAAACAGATGGAAATATCTGAGCCCAGAAGAAAGGGTGTAAAGAACAGCTCTGCACCAACCAGATGGCAATGAAATAGACAACTCTTCCCTCTCATTGTTCAGAACTTGAAGACATGGGGACCACTGTCTGTTGCCATGAAGGATGGTGCAGAGGGTTAAACCAAATTAATAGGGCTCAGCAACTGAAATTTATCTATTGTCACATTGGATTCCATAATGCTCAGCATTATTTAACTGATGTGCTCAAGTATTACATTATAGTATGAGAAGCAGAAAGAGTAAAAAGGATCATATTGATTCTGTATTAAAGAGCTGTAGTGCATCTACCAAAGTTGGCATACAGTGTTGGAAGGGTACCGTATATACTCGTGTATAAGCCGACCCGCATATAAGCCGACCCCCCAATTTTACCCCCCAAAACTGGGAAAACTAGTTGACTCGCGTATAAGCCAGGGGTGGAAAATGCAGAGGCTACTGGTAAATTTCAAAATAAAAAAAGACTGGTCAAAAGTGCGAGGACCTGTCAGAAATCACTTTTTTCAGCCCTCTGGGTAGTCCTTTTGTGCACATGGACTACTCAGAGGGCTGAAAAAGTAATTTTTGACTGGTCCTCGTACTTGTGACCAGTCCTCGAACTTACGACTGTCCTCACATTTTACGTTTTTGCCCTATCTTGTCACCATGGTGAAGAGAAGCAGTTGTGAAATGAGTGACATGGTTTTAAGAATGCTGCACGGGCATAAATGTGAGGATGGTCATAAGTGTGAGGACCAGTCAGAAGTGCGAGGACTGGTCACAAGTGTGAGGACCAGTCAAAAATAACTTTTTCAGCCCTCTGAGTAGTCCATGTGCACAAAAGGACTACTCAAAGGGCTGAAAAAAGTGATTTCTGACAGGTCCTCGCACTTTTGACCGGTCTTCGCACTTATGACTGGTCATCATTTATGCCCATTGTAGCATTCTTAAAAACGGTGTCACTCATTTCACAACTGCTTCTCTTCACCATGGTGACAAGATAGGGCAAAAACGTAAAATGTGAGAACAGTCGTAAGTTCAAGGACTGGTCACAAGTGCGAGGACCAGTCAAAAATAACTTTTTCAGCCCTCTGAGTAATCCATGTGCATAAAAGGAGAGGGAGGAAGAGAGGAGGAGAAGAAGAAAGGAAGAGGAAGTAGGGAGGAGAAGAAGGGGGGGGAAGAGAAAGTAAGAAGGAAAGAAAAGAGGTGGTAGGTTTGAGGAGAAAGATAGCTGTACAATAAAAAAGATGAAAGGGAAGAAAACCAACCCCAAACACATATAAAGATATTAAGATAAAGAATGAATTGTTAAACTTTAAAGAATAAAAGAGAACAAATATGAATAAATAGCAATAATTAGAAACACACATACAAACATACAATGTATTTTCTTTGAACAGAATATTTGGCCGGTTCACAAATTTAAACAGTGTTTAGTCATTTCACTTAAATTTACAATTTCTATATTTCCTTTTTGCCATATTTATTGGCAAAAAGATTTAAATAGATTTATCATCTATTTTTTAAAAAACCAATATTACCCTTCATCCTCATCTCTAATCTTAATCAAATTCAATTTTTCACTTCTATTCTATATTATAACCCTTCCCATTGTCATCTATTTTTATATCCATCCTCACATTGGTTAATTATGTAATTTTACAGTTGTTTAATACAAATTCAACATTTTCATATAAATCAATTAGTTATATAACTATCTTTTTTGTATATTAATCAATATGAACATGAATATTCCAATTATTTCCATGCAATCCAATTTCTTACAAATCAATTAATTATATTTACCAATAATAATAAACCAAATAATTTCCCCCAATATTCTTCCAAACCACAACTTAACCATTTCTGCTTTCAACACAATATACAATTAATAGTATCTCAATTATTACAATTCTCTATTTAAATAGAGCTTTTTTTTCTTTTGTGTTTTAAAATCTTGAACTCCCCTCTTTTGCCATTTGCCATAAATTTCCCATTGTTTGCACCAACCTTTTTTGATGAGGAGAAAGAAAAGAAATCCGCCTTAGCAAACAGCAAAGCCAACAAACTGTTTTAGTTTCGCTTTTGGTTTCAGCATAAGGAGAAAAAAAATGTGCTCTTTGCAGCAGGCACCTTTTTGCAGCGGGCACCGATCTTCTCATTTGTTTTCTTTTAACCCTGATCAGCTGTAGGGGGGGCCTTTGAAGCCCCTGGCAAGAATTTAAAGTTTTTTTTTTCCTCTAGCCATCAGCTGGAACTCAGGAGGCAGTCCCAATAGATTGGGAGTGGGCGGGGTAAACAAACCCCGTTCTCCCGCTGTTTCCTAGCTTGCAGGGAAAAAGTCATTTTTTTCGTGACCTGCGTATAAGCCTAGGGGGCGTTTTTCAGCCTGAAAAACGGGCTGAAAAACTCGGCTTATATGCGAGTATATATGGTAAATAAAATGAAAAGCCAAGCTCCCTTTTGAGTTGGAGCTAGCTGTCCAATGCAGAACCAGAAAGAGGAAAACAGTATTTAGTTTTCAAAAGCTACCCAAGAGGAGGTGCTTGGTGCTCTCTGAGCTTGGTTGTTTTCTTGCAGACGTTTCATTACCCAATGCACTGATGATGTTACCTAGTTTGGGTAATGTAATGTCTGCAAGAAAACAACCAAGCTCAGAGAGCACCAAGGACCCCCTCATTTCAGCCTTGAGCTACAAATATTCTCCATGTTGCCGAGTACAGCTTTATACTGACCTGCAGCATCTCTCCAGGATTTGCAGTACGCGCTGGGCTTTTGCAGGTCAAGCCCACAGTGGATGAGTGCAGCCTTTGCCATCCTGCCCACTCCCACTCAGAACATCGCTTCATACAATGTTTTCTTTGTTGTTTCTTCAATGTTATTTTGAAGGGTGGAATATTCCACAAAAACAGATATTTATTGCCTTTCTTAAAGTCATAAAGTATTTGGGGAAATGATCCAAAAATATCTCATCTCCAGTAGAAAGGTAGAAAATCATCAAGTTTTACTTTACTGCAATATATCATATATTGGGGTTAATCTAAAAAGATAAATGTTTGTATCTCAAATACTGAAAACAGTAAAATGTAAACACTTCTGAACTTGATGTCCATGTACCTCCCAGCTTAATGGCATTTGCTTTCAAGTAATCATGCATAATTTTTCACTTAATATAGACTTGATTTGGACTAGAACTTGACATATAGAAATACTGAGCAATTTTGTTTAACACTTCCAAAGTGATAAGAACAACATGGAAGAGGCAAGATTTCATCCTTCATTTATTATTTCCTGTTATTCATCACTGAGACTTACTACCTTCAGCTAAACAGATGAAGATCACACTGTATCTCAATTTCCATCAATCTGTGTCCAAAAATGCATTATTCATAGCATCTTATCAGCCAAGCTTTTAGACTGAATGTCTAGAGGGAAGCTTAGAAGAGTTCAAAGATACAGTACTTTAATATGCATTTGAAGATGCATTAAGTGGACACTGACACCACCAAGTGGAGGCATTGAAAAGGTACTATAATTCTGAGATGTATGCAGCAAAGATCATTTGTGTGTAGTCATCAAAAAACCCTGATCACGAGTGCTTTGGCAACAGATAATCACATACTGTACTAGCCTAACTTTTCATGAAATCTGTACTGTTAATTTATAAATTTGATTCAAATATACAACATGTCAGGTCCTTCCCCACCAGGTTCTGGTGGGGATGGTCTGGACGCATTCCTCACCTTATAACCTTTTACCTATTGCATGCCTATCCAATACTTTGGGGTGGGGAAGGGAGAGAGCCATCTGTTTTGCCTCAGCAAGTGATGCCTGAGAACAGCTTCTTATCACCTTCTCAGCCTGAAATTCTCAAAACAACTTCGCACCTGGGGATTGACTTGCCCTGCACTGGACTGAGGAGAGTGGTCTCTATCCTTTTTAACCTAGTGGTTTTGTGTGGGAATCTTCAGATCCTGCCTTCTTTGTCTTGCTATCACTTTCTCCAATATAAAAGTTTCCTTTTGAAATGCCAACCATTTCAAGAGTTCTACTTTCTGGAAAACAGATTGTAAAGCCACCATGTATTCCAAACTATGTTTTTCAGGTTGAGGCAATAGCCAAATCAAAATTTGGAAGCCATCTTGTTCTCCTTTTAACAACTAAATTAAAAGTCAGCATGGTTCCAGATCAAAAATGCCCCACCCTCTTTAATTAGAAAACCAGTTCCTATAGCAACATCTCTTCTTTACAGTTTTACAGACATTTCAAAGCCCATTTTACTTCCAGGTTTACATGTCACTTCAAGAGCTGTTTTACCTATATTCATTTCAAGTGGCTCTTTTCTCCAATCTTTTCTTGAAACAACCACTTTCTCTGGTAGTCTGTGTTCAGAGGAAGTGGCCAACTCAAAATCACAGTGAGCTGCCAGGGTAAGGGTGAATTAGCAAACATTGATCTCACCATGCTTAGTCCAATACTACAATCACATAACCTTTTTAAACATCTCTAATATAGAATAGTGCTTGGATGCTAAAGAATGGAATCTCAGCTAAATAGGCTTTTGGCTAGTTGTTTTCCAACTTAATTGGGGAAATGGCTGTTTTAAATACCAGTATTTTAAGAAATCTGCACACTACTTCAGAACAATTTTATATGCATCCAATAAAGTGATAACGTGATAGGAAGACATTTATAAAGTGACATCACAATGCAAACTATATTACTGCCTATTTGAAACTTGGATTTTAAAAAAAGTCAATCTGATATTACTTGCTACTATCCATAAGCAGGAGAGAGTGATAATGCATATTCAAGGAATTGTTCCAGACATCAAAATGTCTCACTCATTACTTCAATTTGATAATAACTAAGTCAGTACAGTAGTATTAACACCATAAATTAAACATTGACTTAAAGCCAATGTTATCTTTATTGTTCATTTATGTAGTATTATACATTTTATTAGTTTTTAAAAATCACAAGAAGAGCCAGATTACCATTAAACCACAGATTACATAAAAAATGTTAAACAACTGGAGGTAAGCAACAATTTCATAGTAAAATAGTAACTCTGTCTTGCCAAGCCTTTTGCTCCAAATACAGGATTTGAGATTTGTGAACCATAAAATCTCAGCCACATAATGGATGTTGTATTAATAGACACTGTAGATGATATCTACTTCCCTCTTAATAGTGCCCCCAAATCCTGCAAGCCAAGGGAAACAAAGTGACAGAGATTCAGGTGACTTAATATGTCTAAAGTAGTTGTCAGCCCCATGAATTGTGGAATAGTTAGATACTAAATCACATGATTTATAGCTATACATCTCAACACTTACAACACTTGCTAATTTTGAGAGGCTAACTTTATTATATATCGATATATGGTTAGAACAGCAATTTTAAGCAATTACCAGGCAAGCATATTTGTCACATGTTGACTTTTCAATGCTGTAATAACCCATATTACTGACATATCTCTTATACATTGCCTTTAAATGTGTATAACAGCTTTCCAGTTTCATCACTATGTATTTGTAGAAATAAAAACCCAATATGTTAATGTTATTTCAGAAGCTAGGGATGGATGTTACAGCAAATGGAAAACTTTAAAAATCAGGAGCGCAAAACAAAAATTAAATGGATTTGAAAGAAAGGCTTGCCAAATTAGAATACATTATTCTGGATTAGGTGAACAGAGTGACTACTGTAGATAAAAGGCAGATTTCCAAGATTTTGACTGCTGCCGTCTGTTTTTGCCATTCAGAGACTGCTACTGCATAGCTTAAGCTCCTTTACTAGAATTCCCACAAAAGCCACATAGTCAGAAAAAGGTAGGAAGTACTGTGCATTTTAATATACAACTACCACAATGGTACATAATCAGTCACTTAAAGCAGCAAGACCATGGCTTGTTCACCAATATGTGTTTCCATAATAGTCTTTCTTCTTTAGCAAAGGCAAACCTATCCCAAGTTTACTAGGTCACTCTGGCTGCGCTTTGTCACTAACTCTTTGACGTGGTCCAAGCACCACTAGAGCCACTCACCTGGGGAATTCTGTTTGTTCACTTTCTACAGAGGCAGCGACAGATACCGGAAGTTCTGCTGTTGTATCAGCAACTTGTGCTTCTATGGTTTCTTCTGTTTTCACAGGCTCCTCTGCATCTGCAGCCTTTCCACTCTCCAATCCAGAGTCCTGCTCCACTGCCGAGGTGATTTCAACCTCCTCAACGGCAGGAGGCACCTTTATTCTCTCTCCTGCAGCCACCATGTCCGCCTCTCTTTTCTTCAACTTCCCCTCAATTTCTTGCTGTCTTTTCTCATCATCTTGGCGGGCCAGATGTTCAAAGGTTTTGAATGCCTGAAAGTGATGCAGCAATCAAGCAACAACCCAATAATTAACCTACAGACCATCACTAGAAATTAGCTAAAACACTGCATTTCAATGTCAAGGAGATAACAGTATTGCTCTATGTGTCAGATCAGCTCTAAGAACAAGTATTTATCTACTTGCCTGATAGTCATAAGCAGTGAATCCAGTGCATTTTATGGTGAGTGTAAAGGAGGGGCAAAGTCCATTATGGATAAAGAAAATTGAATTATTTGGATTTAAAGAAAAATGCAGAGCAAAAGGTTAATAAAGGTCTGCCACTGCCCTATAACTGCACTTCCCAAACACCAAATTAGCCACCCTGAATAATCTCTTCCTATTCATAACTTGATACAGCTATTTCATAAACATACTTGGATCCAAACATTTATTGTATTCAGCATAAATCATGCTGACAATAGCCAGTTTTTGCTATATACACTATCCCAAGCCATGGTCTGTGCTTAGTCTCAACTGCCTCAGTTTGTCCTATATTATACAGTACAATCCATTTTCACATAGCACACTATGAACCCAGCAGTAGTTATTAGCCAGGCCACATATTTATATATTAGATTTATATAGCCACTGACCGACCTGAAATACAAGACTGGGGGTAGCTAACACTATTAAAGATAGGTAAAAACCTATGCTCCAAACTGAATATAGAATTATAGAGTTGGAAAGGGCCTTGGAGGTCTTCTAGTCCAACCCGCTGCTGGAGCAGGAGAACCTATACCATTTCAAACAAAGATTGTCCAATCTCTTCTTAAAAGCGTCCAGTGTTGGAGCACCCACAACTTCTGAATCTCGGTCAACAAAACACCACGACTGTCTTCACACCGAGTGCCCACTCCAAACCAACTAATCATTTCTCGGTTTAACAGCCCGGTTCCCACAACCTGTTTGAACCACTGAATTCCTCGCCCCACTTCAGCTCTCTCTGCCTGGCCTACTTCACGGGGCCGTCCTGCGGTTTTGATTTGAGAGGCTGCCTAAAACACCCGGCAGGAGGACAAAATTCGGACGTCCAAAGCAGAATCGGCCGGCGGGGAGAGGGACCCAGCCAGGCTTACCCGAACGGCCATGCTCTTGGCCACGCCGGGCGGGAAGCCCAGCCGGTCCGAGGGCTGCATCAACAGCCGGTAGAAGTCGGTCTTGCGGTAGAGGAAGCCGAAGAGGATGTTCAGGAACTCCTGGACGTTGCCCACATGCTGCAAAATCCCCAGCAACGCCTGGTCGTACATGTCCGTCATGGCCCCGGAGCGCTCCATGAGGCAGGCGGGGACAAAGCGAGTCCGGACGCGGAGGCCCCACTCGCCTTTCCCGGGAAAGAGGCAAGAGCTGCCCGACGAGCCCCCCGCCCTCCCGCTGCCGCCGCCTTGCCCGAGCGAACCCGCGAAGGCGATTCTGCTGTCAGGGCAACCCTAACCCTAAGGGCAATGCAGTCACGTGATCGACACGCCCCTTCCGGTCCTGTACCGAATGTTTCCCCGATAAACTTCCGGTTGAGTGTGAGCTACCGTTCCAGATAAAAAGTTTTTCTCCGCGCCTCTCTGTGGTTTGGCTGAGCTGTAGAAGGAAGCGCTTTTAGACACATACAAGCAAAAGGGGGCTCCTTGGGCTGTTTTAGGGGATCCTCCCCCCCTTCCCACGCGAATGTTGTTAAATAGGCAGGACGGGCTTATTTGCAAGAGGACTCCTTGGTGCTCTCTGAGCTTGGTGGTTTTCTTACGGGCGTTTCATTATCAAAACTAGATGCTGAGCTGAGCACTGATGAGGCTACCTAGTTTGATAATGAAACGTCTCCCCCCCAAAAATCACCAAGCTCAGAAGGCACCAAGGAGCCCTCATTTCAACCCTGAGCTATACATATTCTCCTTTATTAGTTAGTTGCAAGAGTTTGTTGAAAAGTGGAGGAATGGAAGCTCAAAGAGCGATTCAAAGGAGGTTTTGGCAGCAGTAGGGATCCGAGTCAGGGCAAGGGGTCCAGGTCCATTGCTCAGACGTGTCGCTTTTTCCAAAGTTGCATCCTTTTCCAGGAGGATGCAACCCCAGGAAAAAATATTTTTTTAAATAATTGAAAATACTCATAGCTCGGGTTTTAGATTTTGGCAGTGGTTTGCTCTCCAAGCTTGTTTCTATTTAGTTTCTGAACTTTCATTACCAGACTAGATAACATCATCAGTAAGATTTTCTTGTCCTACTCTCCTTAGCTTATAAATGTCTTCTGTTCCAGTTTGGTCAGTTGGTGGCGTAATTAGTTGTTCTTTGGAGTTATATTTAAATTCTGAGCAGCTGATTGCGTCTCTTGTTGATTGGTCTTTCAAATGGTCTGGTTGACCATTCTTTTTTTTAAGTTTTTTTTTTTACAAACATCAATGCATGAACAGTGTGGCACCTGGGTGTCATACATTCTAATACAAATAAAGCTAGTAGAACTAATCATAGTTATTTCATTCAATCAACATACATTTCTATTAATAATACACATTTACATTAAATTGCAATCTGCTATCCAATTATTCTTTGTTTTCTCATTACTTTTATTTTATTATATAAAGATATATACACTAATATTCCCTCTTCTCTTATTTCTATCTCTTATTCTAACGTTTAGTCATGTCACCCTTTATTAAAAAAGTTTTCTTTCGGTCGCTGACGATCTTTCGAAGACCGCCAGCCCCGCTGCTTGTAAAAGAGCTGTTTCAAAGAACAGAAACGGCTCAGAAAACTCCCGATCTTTTAGGATTTGGTGAGAAGAGCAGGCGACTTTAGGTAGAGTCCCCTGTGAGACCCCCAGGTGCTCTGGGGAGGTAACAGGGTGGGACTCCCTTTTTAAGTCGCTGCAGCTCCAGACAACGGGGAAACTCTGCTTTGAGCAGAGCCAGACAGCGCGATCAACAAACTGACAAAACACAACAGCAGGGTGGAAACGGAACTTTAAAACAAAACGCAAGTATTTTTAGCCCTGTGGATTAATTTAAAGAATTATACTTTTGAAACTCCAAAACTCTGAGAGTGGGGGAAAGAAAGGAAAAAAAATGGCAATTGCTTTCAGCGGAAAGAGCAGCTGAAAGCGAAAGTGGACTTGTCTGTCTATTGTAACAAGCTTAAAGCAACAAGTTTTAAAGTTACAGATTCGGCTGGAAAGGGGAAAGAACAAAAGAAAATTTAATTATAAAGACTATTATCAATTTGGCTTATCCTGGAGAAATTATTGGGAAGATTTGGTTCTTGTATTGGGAGCAGAAATCGTGTTAAAATGTCATCAAAGCAAATAAAAGCAGAGGCTAAGCCAGCAAGGGGGGGGGCTCCCCCACTCATCAGCCAGAACAGCTACAAAGCCAGACAAAGGGGGATGGCTTCCAGGATTTAAAAGAATTTATTACCCAAGAAATTAAGGATGTTAAAGGGCTTGTTCAAGAAAAGTTTGATTTAGTTAATAAGGACATCCAAACAGTGGTGAAAGGCCTGTCTGATGTAGTTTTGCATATTGATAAAAAGGTGGAAAAGTTTATACTGGAAGTAGATATGAGACTGAAAGACACAGATTCCAAAATCAATGAAGTGGATGGAAAACATCAAAAACTTGAAAATGAGATAATAATGATGCAATTCAGGCAAATGGAATTTGCTATAAGGCTTAGAGGCATAAAGGACAACAGTAGAGAAGATTTAAGGAAAGTTTGTGCTGATGCTTTGGCAGTGTTATTGAAGGCTGATGATCCTGATGAGATTTTTTTTTAAATCGACAAGGCTTACAGAGTCAACTCTCGAGTGGCAGTTTATAGACAGCTGCCTAGAGATGTGGTGATATATTTTACAGACAGAAGAATAAGAAATGATATCTTGCAAAGGTCATTTGCCTCTACGGTTCAAATTGATGGATCTGAAATTGGAATTTTTAAAGAATTGCCTCCTAAGATGTTAAAGGATAGAAAAGATTTTGGATTTCTGGTGGCTGAACTGAAGAATAGAAACATACAATTTTGCTGGGATGCACCAGTTGGTATAATATTGAGGATGCAAGGAGTGAGATATCATTTAAATACTATAGAAAAAGTGGAAGATTTTTACTATAATATTCTGAAAGCAGGCTCAACAACTCCAAGAACATCTTCTCCATTAAATAAGGAAGCTGAGGAACAGAAACAGTTTGATTTGGAGACGGAAGAACATATAAAACAGTCACAAAAGGAAGCATTGGAGGCCCAGGGAGCTACAGGGGGTATCTTGGTAGATCCTTTTGCACCATATCCAATTTCCTCTCCAGAGGTTACATTGCAAACTACAAGAGAAGTGGCGTTGGATCTTGAACTGATGGCATCTAAACCAGATGATCAATGTATAACTAGAGCAGCCTCTAAGCCAGCGGTTCCCAACCTGGGGGTCGCGACCCTTTTGGGGGTCAAACCGCCATTTCACAGGGGTCACCAAAGCCCTCTCTCTCCCCTCCCCCACGCCTTCACTCACCCTCACCCTCTGCCTCTGTTGGATCGCCGCTGTTCGCTTATCCCGCCCACTCCCAATTTATTGCTTCGTCCTGAGTCCCAGCTGATGACTAGAGGGGAAAAAACTCTTTAAATTCTTGCCGTGGGACTTCAAAGGGCCACCCTACAGCTGATCAGTGTTAAAAGAAAACAAATGCCGGCAAAATAGAAAAAACAGCCCTTTCAGCTTCAGCATAGGTTAATTACCATAACTTGATTTGATGCCTCCCACTCTCAGCTGATTTGCTGTCAGCTGTTTTGCGGAGGGCTGTGTTGCTAGCTAGTTGCAAAGAGGTAAATTGCTGGAGCATTTTTTCCCCCCAGCTATGCTAAAAAAGCGAAACTGAAAGTAAAGCAGGGTCTTTGCTGCAACGTGACAAAATGAGACAGAGAGAGATTTCTTTTTCTTTTTCTTTTTCCTCACCAAAAAAGGTAGGTGCAAAACTGCAAACAATGGGAAATTTAAGGCAAAAGAGGAGGTTCAAGATTTTAAAACACAAAAGAAAAAAAGTTCTATTTAACTAGGGAATTGTAATAATTGAGATACTATTAATTGTGTATTGTGTTGAAAGCAGAAATGGTTAAGTTGTGGTTTGGAGGAATATATGGGGGAAATTATTTGGTTTATTATTATTGGTAAATATAATTAATTGATTTGTAAGAAATTGGATTGCATGGAAATAACTGGAATATTCATGTTCATATTGATTAATATACAAAAACGATAGTTATATAACTAATTGATTTATATTAAAATGTTGAATTTGTATTAAATAACTGTATTACATAATTACATAATTAACCAATGTGAGGATGGATATAAAAATAGATGACAATGGGAAGGGGTATAATATAGAATAGAAGGGAAAAATTGAATTTGATTAAGATTAGAGATGAGGATGAAGGGTAATATTGGTTTTTTTTAAAAATAGTTGAGGAATAAATATGGGAAAAAGGAAATATAGAAATTGTAAATTTAACTGAAATGACTAAACACTGTTTAAATTTGTGAACCAGCCAAATACTCTGTTCAAAGAAAATACATTGTATGTTTATATATGTGTTTCTAATTATTGCTATTTATTCATATTTGTTCTCTTTTATTCTTTAAAGTTTAACAATTCATTCTTTATCTTAATATCTTTATATTTGTTTGGGGTTGGTTTTCTTCCCTTTCATCTTTTTTATTGTACAGCAATCTTTCTCCTCAAACCTACCACCTCTCTCTTTTCTTTCCTTCTTACTTTCTCTTCCCCCCTTCTTCTCCTCCCTACTTCCTCTTCCTTTCTCCTTCTCCTCCTCTTTTCCTCCCTTTCTTATCCCCACTCCTACTCTAATTTCCCTTCCCTTCCTTCATCCCTCTCTATTGCTGTATCCTTTTATGCATATGGACTACTCAGAGGGCTGAAAAAGTTATTTTTAACTGGTCCTCCCACTTTTGACCAGTCCTCAAACTTATGACTGTCCTCACATTTTACGTTTTTGCCCTATCTTGTCACCATGGTGAAGAGAAGCAGTTGTGAAATGAGTGACATGGTTGTTAAGAATGCTGCACGAGCATAAATGTGAGGATGGTCATAAGTGTGAGGACCAGTCAAAAGTGCGAGGACCTGTCAGAAATGACTTTTTTCAGCCCTCTGAGTAGTTCCTATACACATAGCCATGGCCACCTGGTCACATGACCAGCTAGCCATGCCCACTCAGTCACATGACCTCCAAGCCACACCCACAAAATAAGCCACACCCACAGAACTGGTAGTAAAAAATTTTAGAACCCACCCCTGGTTGAGGGTCACCACAACATGAGGAACTGTATTAAAGGGTCGCGGCATTAGGAAGGTTGAGAACCACTGCTCTAAGCAAATGAAGGAAGCACTCCAACAGGAGAGACCCAAGCCACCACGTACAAAGAAGGCTAAGGACAAGCTACAAGTTGAAGTTGTGGGAGGAACAAAGCCGAAGATTACTTGTGTTCAAAGGGATCTCCAGCAAATGTTCTCAAAACTTCAGGGCAGTCCAAATGATAATTAAATTTTTGTCTTGGAATGTGAACGGATTGAATTCTCCACAAAAAAGAAAGAAAATATTTCATTATCTGAAACAATTTAATAATGATGTTATTTGTTTGCAAGAAACTCATATTAGAGTACAAGACCAGAAATATCTGATAAACTCTAAATTAGGAACGCAATTTATTGCTTCAAATGTGGAAAAGAAGAATGGAGTTGTGATGTATATAAACAAAAAATTTTCAGCTAAGATTATAGAAGCAGATGAATTTGGGAGATATCTCGCAATTGAACTTTTTACAGATAATGGTCCAACTTTGTTGATTGGAATTTATGCTCCTAATCAGCAACAAGAAAGTTTTTATAAAATGCTTCATTCGAAGATTTTAGATTGGAATTTTACATCTATTTTAATTATGGGTGACTGGAATAGAATTATTCAACCCAAAAAAGATAAAAAGACTCAAGCTAAAACAGCTCTTAAATTACCGCATGCTTTTTTTTACATGAAAGAGGATTTGGAACTGAAAGATATATGGAGGATTCGTAATCCAGAAGATTTGGACTTTACTTTTTATTCTGATAGGCATAAATCCTTCTCTAGGATAGACTTTATTCTGTTAACGGTGGATTTATTACTTAAAGCGAAGAAAACAAAGATATTTCCCAGAACATTAACAGACCATAGTCTGGTATGGATAGAAATTGAGATGGGAAAGAAAGAAAGAAAATCTTGGAAATTAAATGAAAATTTATTTAAGTATGAAAAGAATATAAAGGAATTAAAGAACCACATAGTGGAATTTTTTACATGGAATTTGAATAAAGGTACCCCTATTGAAACAGTTTGGGACGCAGGCAAAGCATATATGAGAGGGGTACTGATACAAATGAACTTTAAACATAAACAAGATAGACAGAAAAAGAGAATGGAACTGGAAGAAGAGATAAAGAAAAAGGAAGAGTTATTGATAAAAAATCCAACAGAAGGAAAATTACAAGGAATAATAAAACTTTTGAAAGATCAATTCCAAATGCTTATAGCCGAACAAACAGCAACCAATCTACAATTTGCAAAACATAATACTTTTGCTAATGCTAATAAGCCGGGCAGATGGTTGGCTTATACCTTGAGGAAGCAACTAACTACACGAATGATTGATTCTATTGACTATGCTGGGAAGGAAGTCTTTCAGCAAGAACTTATTAAAGAAGCCTTTTTGGATTATTACTCTAAGCTGTATGCTAAGGATAATATACATAATAAACTTATTGATACGTATCTTGAGGGAAAAAGAGTGTCTAAGATTTCATCTGTTCATAAGGAAAGAATGGATAGATTAACAACAGCGGAGGAGATTAGCTTTGCCATAAAACAACTGAAACCAGCAAAAGCACCAGGAACGGATGGTCTAACCACAGTTTACTACAAAACTTTACAAGCTGAAATGATTGATTACCTTAAAGATTTATTTTGTAGTATACAGCAAGGTGGTAATATACCTCCCTCATGGAAAACAGCTTTTGTTTCATTAATGCCGAAAGAAGAAGCAGGTCCAAAGAAACCAGAAAATTTTAGACCAATTTCTCTCTTAAATACGGATTATAAAATTTTTGCAAAAGTATTGGCCAACAGATTAATGCCAGCTATTCAAGAGGTGATTCATCATGATCAAACAGGATTTATCGAAGGCAGACATATGAAAGAGAATGTTAGGCAAATTATAGATTTGTTGGACTATCTAGAAAAGAATAAACAGATCCCTGCAGTGCTAGCTTTTTGGATGCGGAAAAAGCCTTTGATCAAGTGAATTGGAATTTTATAATAAAGACTTTGGAAAAAATGGACTTTGGGGCTCGTTTTATACAAGCAATTGCAGCAATATATCAAGAACAATTTGCACAACTTATTATTAATGGAAGTTTAACTGCGAGTTTTAACATACAAAAAGGTACAAGACAAGGATGTCCATTATCCCCATTGTTATTTATTTTAACTTTAGAAGTCTTGTTGAATACAATACGTGACTCGAACTCTCTAAATAGAATAGTCATAAGGCAAGAGGATTACAGGACTAAGGCATTTGCAGATGATCTGGTGGTTACCCTAACATGGCCGATGAAATCAATAATCCAGTTGAAATTTATTATAGAAGAATATGGTGTGGTATCAGGATTTAGACTGAATCAAAGAAAAACTAAAATGATAACAAAAAATTTGACAATGATTCAAAATAAGGAACTTGAAAGTATGACAGGTTTTGAAATTGTATCAAAGGTGAATATTTAGGAATACAAGTAGCAGATTCAAACATAAAATTGTTTCAAAACAATTATGAACCGTTGTGGCAAAAGATACAAAAAGAAATGCAAACTTGGAAAAAATTGCAATTGTCTTTACTTGGCAGAATAGCAGTAGTAAAGATGAATGTTTTACCCAGATTTATTTTTTTGTTTCAAATGATACCGGTGCTTAAAACTGATAAACAACTGTTGGAATGGCAAAAAGGAGTGAATAATTTTGTTTGGAATGGGAAAAAACCGAGAGTCAAACTGAAAATTATGCAAGATATTCGTGAGAGAGGTGGCCTCAAACTCCCAAACCTTCAATTATATTATGAAGCAGCTGCATTGACACATATTAGTGATTGGTTTGGGAAAACAAAGAATGGAATATTGAACATAGAAAGCCACGATTTGGAATGGGGTTGGCATGCATATTTATTTTATGACTATAAAGTAGACAAAGTATTTAATACTCACATATTCAGAAGTGCCTGGATGAGAATATGGAAAAAGCACCGATTCAAATGGGATTACAAAATACCGCTTTGGTTGGATCTTGCTGATACCATGTGGAATACAAATATTAAGTCACTCGGAGGGTTTTTATTCAAAGATTTACTTTTTATTGAAGGGGTAGATGGCAGCTGAAGACACTACAGACACTGTTGGACAATGGAACTACTTTAACTTGGTTACAGTATAATCAATTGCAAATGAGATGGAAAGAAGACCAACAAATTGGAATAATGTTGTATGAAGCAGAATTGGTTAGACAGATAAAAGAGAAAGGACCGATGCATATTAAGAGAATTTATAATGTTTTGCTAGAAAGGGATTCAGAAAAAGAGTTGGTTAAAGACTGTATGGTTAAATGGGCACAGAATTTTACAGAACCAGTTATGATGGATACTTGGGAAAAAATATGGGTTCAGAATGTTAAATTTACACAATCGCAGAATTTGAGGGAGAATTTTTATAAAATGTTTTATAGATGGCATTTAGATCCTAAGAAATTGTAATGTATGTATCCTAATGTGCAACCAAAATGTTGGAGATGTGATTGTTTAGATGCTACATATTACCATATATGGTGGACTTGCAAGAAAGTGAAGGCTTTTTGGATAAAAATTTGGTGGGTTATGCAGAATATCCTGAAGAAGAAGCTAAAATTTTCTCCACAACTGTTTCTATTGGGTATAGTTAAGGGTTTTACAAGGGGGGAAACAAATTTGATACTGTATATGGTGACAGCAGCCAGACTACTGGTGGCCTAATATTGGAAGAAAGATGTCCTGCCTATTATTGATCAGTGGATTCAGAAGATGGGCGAATTTGCAGAGATGGCAAAGATCTCCGCTTTTTTAAAAGACCATACACAAGAGAATTATGTGCAAGAATGGAAAAAATGGATTGATTATATACAAAATAAATATCAAACCAGAAAGTATTATATAGCTTTCAGCTGAATGAGACTAGATAAATATGATTATGTATATTAGACTAAAGAGGATAGAATATAAAGGGATAGATTATTTTATGTTGTGTTTGTAGTTATAATAGCTTATAGTGGAAGTCCGAAGGGGGGGGGTAGGGGTGGTTGGGTAGGGATGGGAGGGTAAGGGGAAGTGTATTTTACATATTTTAAATGTATAATTGTTGGGGGGAAGGGGGGCTGAAAATGGGGAGAAAAATTTGTATTGGAAAACTTTTTCAATTAAAAAAAAGGTTTTCTTTCTATCCTACCTTCTAATCATGTCACCTACCTAAAAAAGCAAAGAGAGAGAAAAAGAAAAGCAAGTCAGAACAACAAAAAGGAGAAATCATCTATCCATCGTTTCTTGTCCTCTTCAATACTTTAATTGCTATGCTTTTTTTGAGTTGCCTCCCATATTCCTCTCTTGGATATTTATCTCTATCTACTTCTTGGCTGTTCTATCTAGATATTTCTCCCACCTCTACCCTCTTCCACTACCTAGCTTCCAAAATGTCTACACTATCTCCCTATCTCCCTTTCTCCCTATCTCCCTTTCAAGAATATCTTCCTGTATCTCCAATTCTCTTTTCAACTCTTTTAATATGTTTTCTCCCTCATTTAATTCATCAGTCACTGTTATTTTCATTGTTATCTCATTGTCTTCTTTTGTTCTCTGGTTCTTCAGCTCAATCTTTTCCTCCATTTCTTCTGTTGGCTCCTCCCTTTCCTGGGCATCTTGGTTTTACTCATCATCCCTCATATAGTATTTTCAATTTTTCCCGTAATTTCCTTAAATCCTTTCTCTATTATATCCTTTGTGTTTTGAAAAAGTAATACCATCGCCTTCTAAGTTCCACTCATTTCTTCCTTATAAAATTCTTATTTTGTTTTTAACAGTTCAACTTTTATCCAGCAGGCCAAGAACTATTTCTTCAGTCCTTAAGTTGCCCTTCAAGGAGTGCACTAATCACAGCTCTTTGTATCCCATAGGTATACAGTCAATTCCCAGAGTTTATCCAAAGCCTCTTTGTGTCCCCTTTACAGGTTCAATCTTCTAGCATAACATTCAGGGTCACTTTAATTAGATAGCTTCCTTATTTTCGTATTTGAGTCTCCAGTAGTTATGGGGTAGAGTTAGGGATAATCCAGTAAATATTTTCAGTCCTTCATATAGGTATTCCCGGACTTGTAATTTTTCCTTTTGTCAGGAAGTGGCACTCTCAACTTAAATTTCAGTATTGCCAATAGTCAATCATCATTTTAGCTATAAATCCATTATAACAGCAGAATAAGATTTGTAAATAAATGATTCCAGCATTTTAAAATGCCTTCCCAGTACTACGTCTTCCCAATATAAGAGTCCAATTTTCTGTATGTTTCAAAATTTATAATTTTTTCTCTTACACCTTTCTCTTCCAATCTGGTAATTTCTCAGAATGCTTAGACAAATAGTTCTGAGCCAATAGTTCTAAATTATTCCTTGTGGTTAAGTTTAAGGCTAAATAAAATCCTCTTCCCCAGTTCCTGTCACAGTTCATCTACTTCGCTCCAGCACCAATCATCATTGTTCTTCAGTTGTCCCAACTTTGTGGTGGCCATCTTTAGGCTGCCTTTTCTCCTCGCCATGGCTGAGAGGGAAAAGAAACCCTGGGTCAGACAGGACAGCTGTGACTCTCCGCAATCTCACTTTGGCTCAGTGGTGAAATCCAAATTTTTTTACTACCGGTTCTGTGGTCATGGCTTGGTAGGCATGGTGTGGCTTGGTGGGTGTGGCAGGGGAAGGATACTGCAAAATCCCCATTCCCTCCCCACTCCTGAGGGAAGGATATTGCAAAATCTCCATTCCCACCCCGCTCTGGGGCCAGCCAGAGTGGTATTTGCAGGTTCTCCAAACTACTAAAAATTTCTGCTGCCGTTTCTCTGAACTGCTAAAAATTTCCGCTACCGGTTCTCCAGAACCAGTCAGAACCTGCTGGATTTTACCCCTGCTTTGGCTCCTCTCAGAACCCACAAACAGGGAGATTTCAGCACAGAGAACACGGAGCCCCGTTCTCTGTGTCTGATATCGCTGCGACATCAACCGGAACTCCATCTGGTTGTCCATTCTGACACACAAGATGTTAATAAGCTTAGGGGAATAGGATGAAAAAATCCTGCTGATTATGTTACCTAATCTGGTAACGAAATGGTCAGAAACTAAATTGAAACAAGCTTGGAGAGTAAACCACTGCCAAAAGGTATTTTTCCCCAATCTGAGCACCCCGCCTGCTGAAAGCTCTTTTCTGCTTGGCATTTCCATGGCTGAATGAAGGAAACATGGAAGTGGGTGCAGACGACAGCCCTGCTGAGTTAAATCAAAGTTTCTCAATGTAGGGGGCTGTATGATGTGTGCATTTCAACTCCCAGAATTCCCCCTCCAGCATGTTAGCAAGGGAATTCCAGGAGTTGAAGTCCATCCAAATTAAAACATGCTGGTAGGGGAATACTGGGAACTGAAATCCACCTATCTTAATGTAGTTAAAGCTGATAAACACTGCTCTATCAACTACTGTGTCTGAATTGGAGGAAAGGCATGTATAAAGGTAATATTTTCTTAGATTTTATTTATTTTACGGTTTGATCCTTTTACTTCCTAGTATAATATACTTAAGAGTTTCATTTCTCCCCCAGACACTCACACAAAATAAAGATATCCATATTAATTATAAGAAAAATTCATCTGTTTTAGAACAGCACCTTTACTAATCAAATCACCAAATCATATGCAAGTTTTCAAGGTCTTTAGATCTCTCCATTAGACAGCATGAACTTGGGAGGTAATAAATTATCCCTGTTGGATAGACACTGGTTGCTCATCTCTGAGAAATGGTGCATTTGCATCCTACATTAACAGATTTTGCACTGAGCAGGAAGAAGAATTTACACTGGAGCTGGTTTCATGTGCAAATGGCAGAGTAGCATTAATTTTCCAAAATATATTCAATTGTGAGAAACATAAAAGATCTAGCCCTTTACAGTCTGGCTTCAGGCCTGGCTACAGCACAGAAACTGCTTTGGTCACGCTGATGGAGGAGCCCGAGATGGGGGTTATTCCTCTATCTTGGTGCTACTTGACCTCTCAGCAGCTTTCAATACCATTGACCATGGTATCCTTCTAAGACGACTAAGGAAGTTGGGAGTGGGAGGCACCGTGTTACGGTGGTTCTCCTATCTCTCTGGTCGGTCACAGTCAGTGTTGGCAGGAGGACAGAGGTCGACCCCTAGGCCCCTTGTTTGTGGGGTGCCTCAGGGCTGTCCTCTCTCCCCTCCTATTTAACATCTACATGAAACCGCTGGGTGAGATCATCCGACGATACGGGGTGGGGTATCAGCAATATCTCCACCCCACGTCAGTTCAGTGAAGCGGTGGATGTGATGTGCCGGTGCCTGGAGGCTGTGAGGGTCTGGATGGGAGTCAACAGACTCAGACTTAACCCAGACAAGACCGAGTGACTGTGGGTATTGCTTCCTAAAGACTATGTCGATTGTCCATCCCTGGTTCGGGGGGGGGGAGAAATTGTCCCTCTCAGAACGGGTTCACAATTTGGGTGTCCTCCTAGACTCACAGCTAAGATTAGAGCAACATCTAGCAGCTGTGGCTAGGGGGACCTTTACACAGGTTCGCCTGCTGCACCAATTGCGACCTTACTTGGATCAGGAGGCTCTCCTCACAGTCACTCATGCCCTTGTCACCTTACGGTTAGATTATTGCAATGCGCTCTACATGGGGCTACCCTTGAAGAGTGTTCGGAGACTACAGTTGGTCCAGAATGCAGCTGCGCAAACTATTCTGGGTGCACCTAGATACACCCACATTTCACCAATTCTCTGCGAGCTGCACTGGCTCCCTATTGGTCTCTGGGCACAATTCAAGATGTTGGTTATTATCTTTAAAGCCCTACATGGCTCAGGGCCAGGCTATCTTCGAGACCGCCTTCTACTGCATAGCTCCTAGCGACCGGTAAGATCCCAGAGTTGGTCTCCTCCGGGTCCCGTCAGCTAAACAATGCTGGCTGGCGGGCCCGTGGGGGAGGGCCTTCTCTGTGGCTGCCCCAGCTCTCTGGAACCAGTTACCTCCTGAGGTCCGGACCATCCCCACCTATTGGCCTTCCAGAAAGCGGTGAAGACCTGGCTTCTCCGGCAGGCCTAGGGCCGTTGATCTCGCTGTTCAAACTTGCGAGATCCGGCCATGGATGGTTTGCATGTGTTTTTAATGTTTTTAAAATGCTTTTATAATGTTTAGTTTTTAAAAAAATTATGTTCATTGTTTGTATTATTTCTGTTGTAAGCCACCCAGAGTCCCTTGGGAGTTGGGCGGCATAGAAATATGATAATTAAATTAAATTAAATTAAATTAAATTAAATTAAATTAAATTAAA